>QAOC01006019.1:0-44831 GCA_003255005.1 Begonia fuchsioides
CAAGGTGGAAGATCGGTCGAGGAATATCTCGCCGAATTCAAGACTTTGCGGATCCGATGCGAATTGGAGGAACCTAGTGAACAAATCATAGCCCGGTTCATTAGGGGACTCCAAAGGGATATTGGGGATGTCGTGGAATTACAAGCCCATGACTCATTTGAGTCCCTAATTCAAATGGCCTTACGGGTGGAGAGACAAGTCAAGCGGAGGAACAAGGCCCCGGCCCAAAGGCCGATTCTGAGAGCGCCCGCGCCATACCGCCCGGCGCCCGCAACAGCGCCCACGCCCGCGCCCACGCCATGGGCCCCGAAACCAATCCAGCCCGTCAAACCCCAAGAGGCCGTGAGCGAAGCTTCCCGGACCCGAGAGATCCGCTGTTTTAAATGTCTCGGCCGAGGACATATTGCGGCCCAATGTCCTAACCGAAGAGTTATGACAATTCTAGAGGGCTCCGAAGAAATTGTGAGAGAGGATGAAGCCGAGGGCCCGCAAGCATCCTTGACCGAGCCCGATAAGGATCATGACACGGCCATGGACGACGACGACACGTGTAATGCCCAAGATGGCAAATGGCTCATGATCCGACGGGTCCTCTCGACCCAAACCCAACCGGAAGCCTACCAAAGGGAAAATCTTTTCCATAGTCGATGTTTGATCAAGGAAAGGGTTTGTTCCGTAATTATTGATGGAGGAAGTTGCACGAACGTAGCCTCCCGAGAGCTAGTGGACAAGTTGTCCTTGCCGACCACCGATCACCCGGCCCCCTACAAATTGCGATGGATCACGGACAAGGAGGATGTCCGAGTGACGAAACGCACCCGGGTAGAATTTGTGATCGGCCACTACAAAGACACGGTGGTGTGCGACGTGGTACCGATGAATGCCACTCACCTATTACTCGGCCGGCCATGGCAATTCGATCGGCATGTCATGCACGATGGACGCACCAACCAATACACGTTCCACATGAATGGCCGAAGAGTCATTCTAGCCCCCTTGACCCCGGAGCAAGTGGCCAAGGATGAGGCCATCAAAAAGGAGGCCCGAGCCAAGGCAACTCTATTTATGGGCCGAAAGGAACTTGAACGATGCCTAGCCCGGGATGATCCGATTATTGTGTTGCTCCACCGGGACCAAGACCGAGACAAAGAGCCCGTAATTCCGGATTTTATAAATCCATTGCTCGACCGGTTCAAGGATGTTTTTCCGGAAGAACTTCCCTCGGGTTTACCTCCCCTCCGAGGGATTGAACACCAAATCGATCTCCAACCGGGAGCCACATTACCTAATCGGCCTCCATATCGATTAAACCCGGAAGAAAGCAAGGAGTTACAACGCCAAGTTCAAGAGCTCCTCGAGAAGGGATACATCAAGGAATCTCTAAGTCCTTGCGCGGTACCGGCCCTCCTAGTGCCGAAGAAGGATGGCACGCACCGAATGTGCGTAGATAGCCGTGCCATCAACGACATCACCATCAAGTACCGGTTTCCCATGCCTCGGCTTGATGATCTTTTGGATGAACTTAGCGGAGCCAAGATCTTCTCCCGAGTGGATCTTAAGAGCGGATACCATCAAATCCGCATGAAAGAAGGCGATGAATGGAAGACGGCCTTCAAGACAAAGTATGGATTATTCGAGTGGCTTGTTATGCCATTCGGGCTCACCAACGCTCCAAGCACCTTCATGAGGCTTATGAACCATGTCCTCCGAGCCTTTCTTGGTAAGTTTATCATTGTTTATTTCGATGATATTCTAGTTTATAGCATGGACATACCGAGCCATTTGGAGCATTTGGAACAACTCTTCATCACCTTGCGGCAATCCCGACTTTATGGCAACCGAGACAAGTGTGCGTTCGCCCAACAACGCATACACTTTCTCGGATTCATCTTATCCGAAGGAGGTGTTGAAGTGGATCATGAGAAGATCACAGCCATACGTGATTGGCCCACCCCGAAAGGAGTTACGGACGTAAGGAGTTTCCATGGCCTAGCTAATTTTTACCGACGCTTCATCAAGGGGTTTAGCACCATTGTGGCCCCTTTGACCGAGCTTACGAAAAAGGGGAAAGAATTCGAGTGGACCGAGCCGTGCCAAGAGAGTTTTGAACACATCAAGAGGCGGCTTTGTGAAGCACCTAAACTTACACTCCCGGATTTCAACAAGTTGTTCGAGATAGAGTGTGACGCCTCGGGCACGGGCATAGGAGCGGTCTTGATGCAAGAGGGCCGACCGATTGCATACTTTAGCGAGAAACTCAAAGGTGCGACTCTAAACTACTCGACATATGATAAGGAGCTTTATTCTCTTATTAGGGCTATTGGTGTGTGGCAACATTATTTGTTGCCTCGGGAATTCATCATACACACCGATCACCAAGCCCTTAAATTTATTAAAAGTCAAGGAAAGCTCAATCGGAGGCATGCAAAATGGATTGAGTTTTTAGAAAGATATCCCTATATTATCAAGTATAAAAAGGGAGATACAAATATTGTGGCCGATGCTTTGTCAGGACGAAGCATCCTATTCACCGAGATGCGGGTGAGATTCTTTGGCTTTGAATGGATCAAGCAACTTTATCAAGAAGACCTTGATTTTAAGCAACATTTTGAGGCAGCCACGTTAGGGGAGTTATCGGGCTATCATATAGCCGATGGATACCTTATGCGTGGAGGACGATTATGCGTCCCGAGGGGAAGCATCCGTGAGTCTCTCGTAACCGAGGCACACGGGGGCGGCCTTGCGGGACACTTTGGCGAGAAGAAAACGTGGGAGATGCTTAAAGAGCATTTTTATTGGCCACATTTATTCCGAGACGTGCACCACTTCGTGCAAAGGTGCATTGTTTGCAAAAAGGCCAAAAACCGAACTTTGGCTCAAGGATTATACCTCCCTCTACCGGTACCGGATCATCCATGGCAAGCCGTGAGCATGGACTTTGTGGTAGGCCTTCCTCGGACAAGCAACCGAAAAGACTCGGTTATGGTGGTGGTTGACCGTTTCTCCAAGATGACACATTTCATCCCGTGTCATACCACCAATGATGCAAGCTACATTGCGGATCTTTTCTTCAAAGAGGTCGTGAAGCTACACGGAGTGCCGCATTCCATTGTATCCGAGATGAGCTATTTTTGACTACTTTCCACGCCTCTTGTGGAATAAGAGATAGAGATGAACTTTATCCTTCATTTGAATTTCTTTCAATGCTTTCAATTGGTTCGCTATAGAAAAACTAATATTTTATTGATCCTCGTAGCTATTTTTGACTACTTTCCACGCATCTTGTGCACCAAGTAAAGCACGCATATTGATACTTTAATTTTCATAGTTCGTCTTAGTAAACTCTGGCTGCGGCATTTGCCACAACGTTGAGTTCTTATAGTTCAATATAGCTCTAATACCAATTGAAAGAAATCGGAATTCGGAAAACCGAGTTTTTTGAGACGACAAAGAACAAAAATTAGAATGGAGAATAATTGTGGACTATTGTCATCTTTTCATTTCATTCAGCCAATAATTATAATATAAAGTAACATAAATAACATTATAAACAAAATTAAATCAAATAGTAACTCTTATACTATTTATTTTTAAAAACTTCTATAATAATATTTTTGACATTTGCTTGATCTCGTGTCATCTTTTCGTCTATACTTGCGCTGGTTGCATTTTGATTCTTTTCTTTTGCTCTTCGTGATGTCCTTATTGTTACTAAAATGAATATAATTTTTTTTCACAATACTTGGAATGACCTGAAACTTAAACCAGTGGAAACTAAACATCGAGAGCATAAAAATCCATAGGTCACACGTTAAATGTAGTGACTGTTTTTTATTCCAAAAATCAGTTGAAAGTTTTATAAAAAATTGACGAGTTTTTATTACTGTTATTTATTAAGTTTAATACTCAACAATGATAGTTGTCCATCATTTAGGTGAAGCTTTCTTGACTAATAAACTCTAACACTCAACTTATAATGTCTAACACAGCATTCTAGTACATGATTATTTATGCATACATGATATCTCGACTTTCTAAAGTTTATTTTAGATCAGTATCCGACCGTTTGTACACTGTNTTTCTACGCAGTTTATTACTTTGTTGCAGGTAATAATTAAGTGAATATTAATTTTATTTTAATAATAAAATACTACTTGCTGCATGGAAGCTTTAGTAAATAAAATTCTAGTTATTTCTACGCGTTTTGATTACTTGGTTAGCAAGACTTGGAACATATTAAAGAAGTAAGCTTTCCTTTTCATAAAACAAGATAATTTGACTTGTCCTAATAAATTGTTAGCTAATATCATTTACATTGTATCTGGCGTGATGTAAAATTTGATTTCTACGCAATCTGATTTCTTTGTCGGCAAGTTATAGTGTCTGTAAATTAAGTGAATAGTTTTTATTTTAATAGTAGCAAATAATACACGGTGCATGCAAGCTTTAGCAAATATGCCTACGTAGTTCCAATTTTACTCCAGCAGCCTACAAGAAATTAATAATGTCCGACATAGATTTTATAGAAAAAACATATAAAATTGGAGTTACCACAGAAATCAAGGCAATCACGCATGGCCCTCAAGATTTACCTTTCGATTCTAGTCTATGTCTAACCTTAAAATTCACGTAATTTAATGACAACATAGAAAATCATTCTGAACTGAACATCATTCTATTCCAAAATCTTTACAAAACAATTTATATTATGATCTAACAAAGATGTATTCTACCAATCCCCAGGGTTGTCTTCGATGTCATGTGCCTGGTGGTGAGTGTAAATCAACATCCTAGTTATGGCGGGTTGACGGTGCCGACTGAGGAACCGGGACTTCTTTCGGTAGGTGGCTGGACACCTGTGTTTGGTTGTAATCCATCATAGGGGGGAGATGCCTTGCGTCGTCATATTTGATCCGAAACTCTTTTCCAGCTGGGGGTGTCCTTATTCCACCACAAGAACGAGTAAGAAGAAGGGCGATAATGAAAACAGAACTTAAGATATTCAGCAAGTGACGCCAGTGGATTGAAGAGGAAGGCATCGGAGGCGGAGAAGAAAGAAGAATGTTGAGTTTCCTGGCGAATAGTATTTCCAGATGAGAGAGGATAGGTTTGCGGAAGAGGGACTTGTGAAAATTAAGAAGTGGTCGCTAAAATTTGGGTATTTAACGTTGCCGTAAACCTCAAAGTGTGGACATAATGTCGAGCTCTTTGGAGGGGATCATTCACAGGATAATATTGGACTAGTTTAGGGCAAAGTTGACTTGGTCAGTTTTTTTTTTAAATAATCTAAGTAAGATAATTCTTTGGTAATACAGAAAAAAATTAAAAGGATCATGCACAGGATAATATTGGACAAGTTTTGTTCTTTTGACGAAGCCAAGGAACTTAGGCAAACCGTTCTTTGTCGAAAGATTGCTAAAACTGTTTCCTCGTCAATTTGGATCCGGGATTGATGGCTTTTTCTGCGCCGGCATAGAACTCCAAGGGGCAAAAATGAAATTAGTGGTAATGAGAGATTTTTATTCTTCTCTTTTGACGAAGGTTTTGTCTATGACGCACCAAAGCAGGAGCAATAAGAGAAATTTGGGAACGACCTAACCCAAAAAAAACGAATGGAATGATCCTTTTTTTCTTAATTTAAATATGGAGTCCAAAATAATAGGTTAATAGGTTCAAGAAATGACTTCGGGACCAAGTGTCCAAACAAATGCACCGCACAAGTTTAAATAATTCATAATTTTACAAGTGCCATAAAAATTTGACCGCTCGTTGGACATCAAATCTACTCTTGTCTTGCAGTTGAAATTTTCCTGATTAATTTCTACGAAGTCATTCGGGACATATTGACATTTTATTGTTTTAATAAAATGATAAATAAAATGAACCCAGCATATAATGTCTAATGCATTAAATATGAAACCGATCATAAAAGCTACTCCCGGTTTTAGGTTTTGGGCTCAAAGGCGCAATACAGTCCAGTTATCATATACTGTGAAAATCTTCAAAAAATTCTTACACCCAGCATAGTTCAAATCTACAGAGCAGAAATACTTCCATTTTCTGTCATGTAACTCCCCAAAATCAGTGACACTTTAAGTGAATGAGATATAAATCTCATCACCCACTTAAGTGCATGTCAATGCTTCTCTGGTTGGGCATAAATCTGCTTATTATGCTGTGTGCAAATCATTGCATACAGTATACTCCCACTAGTATTAGAGTATGGAATTTTCTGCATTACTGTTTTATCTTCAAGAGATTTAAAAGACTGCTTTTGTTCAATTTAAAATAAGCACTAAAGGGAGTCTTTGCTGATTTTATGCCTTAAGTTGAAGCTATGTAGCACTTTCTTTAGGTAACCGAAATTGAGTCATCAGCTCACACCTCTCATAAACTTAGATTTCTAATGATTTCAGAACAAAAAAAAGACTTGGAATTGCGTAAAGGATAATAATGTAGCGGTTCACTCGTTTGGCCTACAATAATAAGTCAAATTCAAACCGTCTTCCATCGTGTTGATATTTTTCAGAATTTTAATTCATCAAAAAGAAACTTTTTTTACATCAACATGGAAACTTTTTGGCGTCTCTACATGTATAATATGTATTTTAGGGTCATAGTATTCATGGCTTTGTTTTCACCTTAACCAAAAATATATATTATACTCGGTATGAAGAACAACACTACTTATAAATCATTATAATTTTGTCGAGACTAGTTTGTCTTTAAATCATTTCACAAAAACATGTCATTCAAAATCACCTTAGGAAGAATTCAAGTTTAACAAGACCATTTTCATTTAACAAACACCAGATCCATGGTAGATAGTATTCATGGCTTTGTTTTCACCTTAACCAAAAATATATATTATACTCGGCAGTGTTCCCTGTAAAATCGGAGAAGGGAAAGTAGTAGGATGTACCTCTGGGTTCAGCTCAGAAAACTACTGTAAGGTATCAATTAGAGGTGTAAATTTTCCTCGTGCTGTTGATTTCTGGGTTGGTGGCCGTCTGGTTGCCAATTTTTCTCGCCTCCTGTAAGGTATTGTTGATGATGGCCCTGCTTTTGCCGCGAGAGGATATATATCTTCCTCCACTATGTCCTTCCATGGTAGATAGAGGATTGGTGCAGGATCCATCGGTGATTTTTTTTTAGAAGTCTGGGTGAAGCTCTGGTGTTTTCCCAAATGTTGTGGCTTCACTTGCGTTTTAAAGATGAATAGAGGCGGTGAAAGTAAAATTTTCAATCTAAGTTTACCGCCTTCGTAGAAAATCGCAGCGGTAATTTTAATTTTCTTTTTCGCCCAGAGTCCCGCCTACTCAATTTTTATTGGACAGAGTTTTTCTCACTTATCTCTTTTTGCTTTTCCCGATTCATTCTTGACATTCCTGCTATCANAATAGATTTTTTTAAGTAAATCTAGACTCCTACATCTTAGTCTATTTTTTCTCAATAATAATCAAGAATGCCCAAATTATTTCAAGTCCAAAAAATATTTTGAGAATTATTACATACTAGTGATATTCACAAAAACTAGTGATGACTTGTCCTCAAATTAAAGGATTGATGTTTTCCCACACTAATGTACATAGAAAATCTTTCAAGTGACAAGGTAGTGCAATGTCAGACAAACTGGGAAAACAATTTTCCAACTATAGATTGAATTCTTTAAAAAAATTATAATTTTAGGCTCAATAAAACTAGAGTGAACAAAAAATCAACTACTATATTTTAATATCTATAGCTAACAAATTATCTGAAATAAATAAATACAAAATCAGTTCAGCAAAAAAGAAAAATAATCTTATAGAACTTGTAACGGATAAATTTGTATGCACAACACAAATGAAGAAGAAGACATGATCGTGGAGGTCACGGTTTTGATCGCGGAAGAGGTCGTGGTCGTGGAAATAAAAATGAAGAGAAAAGACAAACGAAGCAAAAAAATTGGCATGGACGAGGTCACACTCATGAAAGAGGTGGTCGATCAAATCTTCTAAACGTCAAATGTTACAACTGTGATAAATATGGATACTATGTAAAAGAATTGCCACTCCTAAAAGAAGGTGAAAGAAAACGCGAATCTTGTCACGAAAGATGAGAACAAGGATAATGGCATTCTCATGGGCCTATGAAGGTACCACTTCAAATAGCATAGTATGGTACATCGACAACGGTGCTAGAAATCATATGTATGGATACAAACATTTCTTTGTTGATATGAAAGAAATAAGAAGACATGTGTCTTTTGAAGATGCATCGAAGGTCCAAGTCAAAGACAGAGGAAAAATATACAAGAGAGGTGTTTGCAAGTTAACATGGAGAACAAAGCAAACTTATGACACTTGTAGTATGAACATATACATTACGATTGACTAAAAGAGTTGGCAACGAAGAAAATCGTCAATGGGCTAATAAGTTTTGTAAAGGTTATGTACTTCACAAGCAATTAAAGACACATTTTTAAAAGAAAGTTAAATATCGTGCAAGGAGACCTCTTGATTTGGTACACATTAACATATGTGGCTCAATTACTTCAAAATCATTTCCTGAGAAGAAGTATTTTTTCATATCATATCATGAAAACATGTCATTCTAAATCACTAGCTAAAGAATTCAAGTTTAACAAGATCATTTTTATTTAACAAACACTGCTAAATTGTACATTATCATTTCAATAAAAGCATAGGTTATAGCACACCAAAAGATACATTATTTTACACAAAATCAGTTAGATGAGCCACACCAACGGTCAAAATGCTTAATAGCCACAAGCAACCACCCTAGTTATATTCCTCCATTCTTTCTTCTAAACAATCCATTTCCAATGTTGGTTCATTCATTGACATACTTTACTAAACATTAGTCATTGTGGCTAATACACATATGGGAGAGAGTTGTCACCATATGGTTCACTCACTTGGGACATCCAAACTCAAACCCGTGAAATAATTAACCATTTACGTGCATTTCAATATTTCTCATATTATCTTATCGTTGGATGCACCATGGGAGAAAGTAGGCACCATATGGCCTCCCTTGAGGCAGCCCAACTCGAATTCCGTATTCATCGATCTATTTTGTGACACTTTAAAACTTATGCGTAAAAATTGTTTTCGTTATTCTTGTCAAATCGTGATGCATACATAAAGTATATAACATTCAAGTCAAATTGTCAAGAATAAAATGGTACAATTACTAATATATCATCCATGCCTCTTATTTCATTACTAACACCCTGCAAATCAACCAATAAATAACCAATCAACATAACAAAATCGATAGATCCAACGATTTAGTCAAATCAACCAATAAAAAACCAATCCATGCCTCTTATTTCATTACATGTGAGTTGGTCAATCAATTAAGTTTCTAACCCCACCCTCGATTTAATCTAATCGTTTCTATCATTAATGTAGAGAGTATTCTTAAGTAAATATGTCTTATTAGTTAATTATTTACCTTAATTATACTAGGAAAAGTGTCCATTTATATTCTATTAATATATGCAAATGCAATAGAATAGTTATGAATGGAAATACATTTTATATTCTATTTTCTCTCAATCCATTCACCCTAAAATCGTTTACATTTAGAAGGAGGTTAGCTATTGCTCTGATACTCTAATTTTACATTTTGATGTGATGTTTTGTATAATTTATTCATGAATATAATATATCATTCAATGGATAAATATTTTTTTATATTAATTATCACGATAATATATTAATGTTATAACTAATAGCGAATTTTCGAGGTAAGCCGTCAAATAAATATTCAAATTTGGTGACATTAAATAATGATGAACCGAAAGCGACAAACCCTCAAGTTAGAAGGTTTATATAACCTAGAGTGTGAACCTTTAATTTTGATCGCAGTTTGATGTGTATAGCTTGCGACCAAACAGAAGTACAAGCTTTGACCTTACCCGCTATTGGCTGGTAAATATTCTAGAAGGTTCGATTAAAATGTCGATCAAATGGAACATAATGACGCAGCACAGTCTCAGCAATAATTGAAGTATAAGCTTTAATAATAATAAGAGAGAAATTAATTATTTCAAAAAACAATATAAAGCCCTAGGGCAAACATCACTCGTGAATTCATTATTAACGACAACGTCATTTACTATGGAAATATTAAAACTGTGTGGAAGCCGAACAGAATTCTATCATTGGTAATATTCAATTTCCAGGTGTAGAATCGTCATCTGAGTTATGGCGATTCGAGGGAGCCGACGGCGGAACGTGGCTTTTGTTGGGGTGGAAGCTGCACGCGTCTCCTCCATTAAAATCACACATCCTTTGGGGATTCATTTCTTCGGTGCAACTCAGATTATCCTTCTCTGCTGCTCCCGGAGGGCTTACTCCACCATTGCTACACCAGAAAAGGAGGAGCATGGTTATGATGACAACAGAACCAAACAAATTGGCCATAGAACGCCGGCGGGGAAAATCCTCCATCTGAGACGGAGGAGTCCGATGAATATTATTTCAAGAGATGGGAGAGTAGTGGGTGGTTTATATACTGAATCCACCATTCATGTCCGGTAAATTGATCGGAAACCCTTCAAAATTGAATGTCAACGCGGCTGTAGATCTCGAAATAGTCGTAAAGACTACTTCTTGGGTGATGATCACGCGGGCTAATTTTCTGGGTGTGGGCGAGGTTGACTTTCAAATTTCTATATATCTTTTATATCATCTTAAATCGGTTACTGTTCATTCTAGACTATATTTTAATTGTGTCGCTCTTGCTAAATTTAATTTTCGGCAAATCAATATTACATAAAAGTTGGAAAAATATGTCATCTACAAGTGTTTTGATGCCTACTAACATACCTCGAAATGAATCGGACCGCCCAGTCGTTATTAAATTATTAAAAGCCAATCCCAATAAAATCGAGCCAAACCGAAAGTCTAGTATTAACATCAAACAAATCCGAAAATAACTGCGATGAAAAAAAGGTAAAGCGCTGATAGAGTCATATATTGAACCGATAGTCTAGTGTAACCAATATACTCTCGTAAAGTAAAAAAAACATTGAGCCTACTATGTGCCAACATATAGTTGAGATAATCTGGGGATGCTGTCTAGAACGGGCAAAAAGGAATTTTCCGGGTGAAGCAAATGTAGTTGAGATAGGGTTTTACACATTCAGCAGTACAGCAATCAATATTAAAGCCTGTGAAAAACATATAGTTCAGTTCATGAAGTGTTGAATCAAAGATAGAAAAATCAGAAATAAGGATCGGAGTGGAGAATCACACAGAGTTGGGGGAACGATGACCATGGTTGACCGCAGCAGCTTTTCAGTAGATTTCTGGCACATCGATCAGCGTTAGGGAGTTACTGTGGTTAGATCACATTATCCTTTAACTCTGTCGTGATGGAAGCTGAACAATTTCTTTGCTGTATTTTTATTTTCAATATGAGCTGAAAAAATTTGGTTGGATTTGGAGATATTTTGTTGAATGACTCTTGAGAAGTTATTTTTTGATTGTTGAGTGATTCAATTAGCTTTACATTTTCTTCGTTACCAGTTGAATGCTATGGTTATAATGAGTTTGATGATAAAATCATCAAGTTATCGCATAAATGTTAAATGCATTGTTTAAGTTGTGTTGGGCATAAATATATTTGCAAACTAATGCAAGTACGCGTGTCAAAACATAGACATAAAAATATATATCCCACGAAGACAAGTTAATTCTAATTAATAAAATAATTGTGAATTGCGAAAAAAGAGAGATCTCAATTAAGATTATTACTTGACTGATGTTATGTTGCGGCGGTTGTTATGAGATCAATACAATTTGGTCAAGAATATTTAATAAACCGAGAATGATGTCGCCTCGTAGTTAATTCTTGCATAACTATGATTTAGACTTATAAGATGCCAAGTATTACTCGAGATTCAGTTATACCACAAGTCTTTTAACCATATAAGCTAGAATGAACATGGCAAAAACATTATAAACTAAACTGTGTTACTCGATTTAACCACTTAATCGATTTAATGCATGAGAGACTAAATCTCATTCGTAGAAATACCCATAAGTTCCCTAAATAACAATAAAAAAATGATAAGCCCTAATCTCGATCAATCCAATTTTGTTCTAAAACCAACAGAAATCACAAAATCAATAAAAGTTATCAAAATAACCAAAGGAAGAGAAATATAGTACTTGCCATTGGGAAGCCGTTGGTTGCACGGATCTATTCCTTCATCGTCGTGATCGTCGTTACCGACCTTCATCTTGGATTTACGTTCATTTTGAATTGTAGGATTCTGCTTTCTAATTCTCCACACCCAAATCACGATCATCTCTATTTATTTTATAGCTCTTAGCAGATCTTAGATTGTTGCCAAATTAGCTAAGATTTGAAAGATTTCTTAGCTCAAATAAGAATAGGATCTTATTTCTAAATTTGAATTGAGATATTTTTCAATCAATTGACAAGATGTCTGTGATTATTTCTTGTGTAGCATTTCTCCTAAAGTATATGCGCCTCCATGGAAATTAAAATTTGGGAAAAAATAAATATTTATGATTTTACTCAATATCACGTAAAATCTATCATGCAGATGTTATACATAAAGTAGCGACATTTGTCGTAGCATCATGATTTTTGCTAAATATGTTACCCGATTTTCACTAATTGTTACACATGAAAGCAATCAATATTAAGTTTTTTTCCAAGACTTAACAAATTGTTAGATTAACTTCAATTTAACAAGACATTTTATCTCTCAACAATTTAAGCTTAATAAGAAATTAATAGAATCAGCTTCTAAGATTTTCTGATTTCATATTTCTCATCGTGAAACAAGAAGAGAGTGCGAGAAAATAATTATACGAAAAGTATTGAGAGCCTTCATTTAACAAAAAAGGTTTCTATCAATGTTGGTGATGTATCATTTGTTATAAAACAAGCCACGGTCGAGAATGAACATGCAAAAGAACGCTCAAATCTGATTATCTTCATTATCAAGATCAACTTTATCTGTTATTATGCTCTGTTTTAGTTTCATTTACACTAAATCTTCTATATTACTTTCAATTTGATTTACAAAGAAAATTAAGAATTTCTGACACTATTGCCGAAATAACTGAGTCTAACTTTTCTAGAAGTTTTGTGAAATAGTTCTAAAAAAACATTTCAAAAGAAAGTTGCTTCCTTCTTTTTTAGGTTGATGCAACAAGAAAGGAAGTTCCTTATGATCCAGAGAATAAAAGAACTTTTCAAGTATTAAATCGAAGAGAGCACCAATCGAAGCAGAATGAGGAATTGAACCGAAGCTACATACAAGGGACTATGTCATCCCTAATCTGGAAGGTTTGAATCCTAGGATAGTACATCTTGAGATGAACGTGGCAAGAATCGAATTAAAACCAGTTATGTTCTTGATGTTGCAAGTCATCGCGATCACTTCAGGTGAATGCATCAGAAGATCCAAATGCTCACCTTAAAGATTTCACCTGACTATGCGACACATTTGAGGATGCTACAGTACATGGAGAAATAATTAGTGAAACAGTTTTCGTATTCACTAAAAGACAGAGCTAGATTATGATGTACACCTAATCGAAAATCAGTAATTTTGTTAGTAACAAGTAACAACCAAAACCATGGGTATAGCTCGGGTGGGAAATCCCTAAAAGTAATGATAAAATTATTATTAAAATATTTATGAGTATTACATATTAGATATGACAAGTCAAAATGCGAGAGATACTAGCGTCTATTTAGATGACATTAAAAGGGATTTAACTATGTCACTATCAAGGCTTAAGTGTGTTTAAGCCTCATCATCACTAATGGTTGATAAGGCATGTTAGGAAGACACAAAGATGAGTTAATTTTGACATTATTCTATTTGAGATGGAGATTGTTCTTTGACTGGGTCAACGAGCATGCATCGTGGACTTCTTTCATAAAATTCATATCAAAGTCAAAAATTTTAGAGTTTAGTGTGACCTGAATTTGAGTTGATGCATGTTATGAATCTCATTTGGGTTTTATTTTTCTTATAAATTGATATAAGCTATATTCAAAAACACAATAATTTTATTACAATCTTCATAGTAGATTATTTATTTGTTTGTAGATTTTGTTTTCAATAGATTTTTTCAAGTAAACCTTGTCTCTCATATTTTATTATATATTTTCGATGATTTTTCAATCTCAATAATAATCAAGAAATCCCAAAGCATTTCAAATCCAAAAAATTAAGAATTATTACATACTGTGACATTCACAATTAGAGTTTCGATGTTCTTTAGAGGTAGGACAGTAATAAAGGAAGTCAAGTGAACAAATGGGCCAGAAAGTCCAATGCGATGATCACATCTTCCATTAACACATCAATCACTACTTTCAACCTTAACTCAAAAGAACTCCTCACTTAAACCGGTATACTTCTTTATAACACACATCAATCACTACTTTCAACCTGAACTCAAAAGAACTCGTCACTTAAACCGGTATACTTCTTTATAACATTAAAATAGCATAAATCATTCTATTCTCCAAAGTTATTTGAGCTCAAGGAAGAGCACAATCCGTTTTGGCATATCTACTCTCCAAAGTTTATTAGAATATTCGGGTCAAAACCATCCACGATAAAGGAGTTGCTTCAAATAACATAGTGTTGAATGATGGTGAATCGCCTACCATTGTCACCATAGCCCTAATGAAACTCCACCAGCAATGACCCATAATTCTTCCTTACCACAGCTACAATCAACAAACCATGATTTTTCTTCTGTAATCAGTATCGTTTTTCAAGACCTCAAATTTCTTACAGTTTTCCCATTTAGGGTTCCTAGCATTGTATCCTCTACAAGGTTCTTTTTCTTGAAATATCACAAGGTGGAAAATTTCTCGTTGTAACTCAATAAGTGTAACATCTACAATCTGGAATTCTCAATTTGATCAAAACCTTTTGACGTCACATATTCATTGCGCCTCATTATTTGATTAAAAAGTTTTATTGTTGTCCTACAATACGCTTTCTCTTCTAAAGTTCATTATTTGTAAACTCCCAAATTCCATTTTGATATCTTGACATTATCCATTATTTATGTAGGGGATTAAAATTGTAAAATCACAAAATGACTTGAACAACCTAAATTACACATCCTCCTCTTGAGTTGAAAGTATTTCTCTTGTCAATTTATTTTTTATTTTTTTCTTATCCTCCTCTTGAACAAACAGCTGCGAGCCTGCAATCTGAGTTGAAGAAACCAAGAAACAATGACCAAACCCTCCTCCCATTTATGCTCATTCCTTCTCTCTGCCCTTCATCTCTCCTCGATATATTCTCACTCATTTATGGTGGTTAGGTTTGGTTCTTTATTTTCTTCCACCCATTTCTTCCCTTGTTCATCTTCTTCTGTTGCTAGTTTTGTCCTCTGCTGTTCTTCAATTCTCCTCTCTGAAACTGTTCTTTTTGAATTTAAGATCTACAGAATTATTAGAGATTGATTATGAATATTTGTTCTTGTTTGCTGTTTATATCCAATGGTTCTTTAGAGAGAGGTAGGTAGAGAGAGAGAGAGAGAGCAACAAATTTACATATTGCATTAGTATGACTGATTCTACCATATTGCCTGCTACAAAAGGAAGCCTAACAAAACCACTCCACCACGGAACCCCAACAAAACTTATGAACTCCGACAGTTGAAACCCCCACGGATTGTACAAGACCAAAATTCTGACCCCGGTTCTTTGGTTCTAAACTCGTTTTCGAGTTTGACCCACTCAGCATCCCGGTGGCGGGGTTTGACTCTTAATGGAACACAGCTTTGCAGCAACTGGATTGGGTAACATAAATTTGAGTTATTCCAAGCCCCAAATCTTCTGGCCATTCTCTGATAGAAAGAGGGAGAAAACTCAAGAACTCCACTCAAATTGTTTCCATGCAGACAAATTGCGCCAACAGAAGGCAAAGTAGCCAGCCTTGGAGAAAGATTTCCATGCAGATAAATTGTTTCCATTTCAATGCTTCTCAGGTTGGGCATAAATCTGCTTATTATGCTCACAGCATATGCTAAATTAAGGTGTGTGCAAATCATTGCATACAGTATACTTTTAAGTCTTGAAAAAGACTTCATTATGTCCATCAAATTTATGAAAATTGTTAAACCTTAAGTGATAAATTGGGGGATTTTATGCTTCAATCTGTATTTGGTGCTGCAGCTCACGCTACAGCATAGAATCCGCAGGCAGTTAATGAAATCACGTTAATTTTGGCAATTTTGGGAATTATGTTATCTGTTCGATTGGTTTCTTTTTATGTAGGGATTATGCTGGATAAGAATGGAAAGTGGGAGCTTAAAAGATGTAAGATCTTAGGAATTTAAATGGCAAAATTGGCAGATTTGAGAGAGAAGAAAATCCCCACAAATCAAGGGATTCCTAATTCAGTTTTAGAGAGAGAAGAAAATCCCCACAAATCAAGGGATTCTTAATTCAGTTTTGGAGAAAGAAGCTAGCTGACACAATTTTAAATAGAGAAAAAGAGAAGGAATTCAGATGGGGAGAAGGAGGGAGAGAGACGGAAACGCAGAGGAGACGCAGCCATGCCGTGCGATTTGAAACGGATAACCGGAGCCTATTCAAGAACTCGCGGGAAGCCACCGGGGTTTTGAAGAAAGCGACGGTGAATCCGTTTATATCTTTTTAGCGTGCTGTAATTATGTTTACCAAACATATTTATGTTGTTTTTAATTCAAACATGATCTAAGTTTTTATTAGGTTGGATTTGGGAAGTACCTGTTTACGATTTCTCGATTTTTAGCCATTTGATTAATTTAACTAGATCTTAATTGTTTATCGTGTATAATTTGGATGTCACAGTTATAACGAAATTAGTGAGATCTAAAACGCCATTAGAAATCATATAGAAATTGGTTAAATTACTCGGGTTGTTACTATTTGTTTTGAATTTTAACAAAATCATTTTTGTTAAACTTAAACGATAGCTCGAGGGTAAATTATTAGGATCTGTAATTAAAGTGTTTGGATCTAATTGCTCTTGCCATAAGATTGGAAAAATGTGAGAGAAGAACCGAATCGGTAGGCGACGCCAGCCATCGATTAATTCGAATTCCTTTCCGCCAAAATGTGTTGCAGCTGGCGCTGCAGCACAGGCTTACAGCCCTGAATGAATAAATGGAGAAACCCGAATCTAAGCTTCATTTTTTACTGAAGTTTGACTATCTTTCCTTATTTATTTTAATTACATTTATTTAGATTTTTATCCATAAAATCATTCAAACTTTTTATCAATTTTTAATTGACTGTTTTACATCGTATTCGGAAAATATCAGATTTCATTATCCATAAAATTTTTGGATGTATTGAAGCAATTGCATGTAAATATTCCTTTGACTGAAGCGATAGAGCAAATGCCAAGGTATGCCAAGTTTATGAATGATATTTTATCACAGAAAAGAAGAGTGGGAGAATTCGAAACCGTAGTCATGACGGAAGAATGCATCTATTTTCTGCAAAATAAAATCTCACCGAAGCTGAAGGATCCGGGAAGTTTTACTATCCCGTGCACTATCGGAAATCACGATCTGGGAGAAGCACTATGCGATCTCGGGGCGAGTATTAACTTGATGCCATTATCTATTTTTAGGAAGCTGAACATTGGCGCTGCAAGACCCATGTCCGTAACTCTACAGATGGCAGACAGATCGATAGCCTACTCGAAAGGAAAAATAGAAGATGTTTTGGTGAAAGACGACAAGCTGATCTTCCCGGCTGATTTTATCATTTTGGATTGCGAAGTTGATAAGTATATGCCGATCATTTTGGGGACACCATTCTTAGCTACTGGGCGAGCATTGATTGATATTGAGAAAGGGGAACTTATGATGAGGGTGAATGAAGAAAAGGTGAAGTTTAATGTGCTGAAGGCAATGACGTTTCCTAACGATGAAGAAGAAGAATGCTATAATATTATAGAAGATTGCTGCTCTATAGCGTTCGAAAATTCAGATAGCAAAGAAGAAGAGACTGAATCAGAGAAACAACAAGTATCAAAGGTGTGGATAAAACCAAATTTTAAATTTCTGGACAGAGAAAACACTAGAGAAATGTTACTGAAAAATTCTGTAGAAAAGCCGCTGCCGCAGCACTTAAAATATGCATTTCTGGGAGAGCAGAATATGCTGTCGGTAATTATATCTTCTGGACTGGACAAGGAACAGGAAGCTGCACTTTTAGCTGGGCTGCAGCAACTCAAGGGCACAATTGGTTGGTCGATAGTTGACATTAAGGGAATAAGCCCGAGTATCTGTATGCACAAAATTCTTATGGAGGAAAACCACAAACTATCAATTGAACAACAAAGGCGACTTAACCTGGCTATGAAGGAAGTAGTTAAAAAAAAAGGTTATGAAGCTATTAGATGCGGGGATTATTTATCCAATTTCTGATAGCTCGTGAGTTAGTCCTATACATTGTGTTCCAAAGAAAGGCGGCACTACAGTGGTTACGAACGAAAACGAAGAATTGTTACCAACCAGAACCATTATAGGATGGAAAGTGTGAATCGATTATAGGAAGTTAAATAAAATGACACGCAATGATCATTTCCCGCTGCCATTTATAGATCAAATGTTGGATCGGTTATGGTTACCGAGAGTATTGTTACCGAGAGTATTGTGCTGAATTAGGAGAAGTGTCACTTTATGGTTACCGAGAGTATTGTTCTTGGCCATCGGGTTTCGAAAGAAGGAATTGAAATTGATAAAGCGAAGATCAAAATTATCAAAAAATTGCCCCCACTGACGAATGTAAAGGGTATAAGAAGTTTTCTAGGACATAGTGGTTTTTATCGTCGATTCATAAAAGACTTTTCTAAGATCACGAAACCACTATGCTCTATGCTAGAAAACAATAAGGCATTTGTATTTGATGAAGCATGCTTCACAGCATTCACGAAGTTAAAGAAGAGGTTGGTTTCAGCGCCTATTATTGTAGCACCAGATTGGACTTTACTGTTTGAACTAATGTGCGATGCCAGCAACTATGTTGTGGGTGCAGTTCTGGGGAAGAGGAAGAACAGATTTTTTGTTCGATCTACTACGCGAGTAAAATGTTATCGGAAGCTAAAGTCAATTATACGACTATGGAAAAAGAGTTGCTAGCAGTGGTCTTTGCTTTTGAAAAATTCTGGCAATATCTTGTCGGGACCAAGGTTATAGTTTACACGGATCACTCGACTATAAAGTATTTAGTCACAAAGAAGGATGTCAAACCAAGATTGATTCGGTGGGTCCTTTTACTGCAAGAATTCGATATTGAAATCCAAGATAAAAAGGGTACAAAAAATCAAGTTGCTGACCAATTATCGAGGTTGGAAACTGAAAAGAATTGAATGACAGCATACTGAAATATTTTTACATGATGAATTTTCCATGGTATGCTGATATAGTGAATTTTTCGGTCAGCAAGATTATTCTGTTCGGTTATTCTTATCAACAGGGAAAGAGGTTTTTACATGATGCCCGTAACTATTTCTGGGAGGAGCCATATTTGTTTAAACAGTGTCCGGACCAGGTTATAAGAAGGTGTATTTCAGAAGATGAATTTTCATATGTGCTGCAGCACTGCCATACAGCATCATACGGAGGACACTACGGAGGAATAAGAATAGCATCGAAGGTTTTGCAATCCGGTTTGTACTGGCCTACACTTTTCAAGGATGCTAATAAATTTGTTAAAACGTGTGATAAGTGCCAGCGGTGAGAAAACATATCAAGAAAACACGAGATGCCACTTACAAATATTTTAGAAGTTTAGCTTTTCGATGTTTGGGAATCGATTTCATGGGACCATTCCCCTCATTGTTCGAAAATCAGTATATTTTGTTGGCAGTTGATTACGTCTCCAAATGGGTAGAAGCGGTGCCATTACAGAAAAATGATGTCAAGGCTGTTACGGGTTTTCTACATCGAAATATTTTCGCTTGATTCAGTACTCCAAAAGCGATCATAAGCGATAGTGGAAGTCATTTTTGCAATAGGCAATTTCAGAGCTTATTAGCTAAATATGGGGCAAAGCATAAAGTGAATACAGCTTACCATCCCCAAGCAAATGGACAAGCAGAGGTGTCGAATCGAGAGATTAAAAAGATTCTGGAAAAGGTAGTCAACCCCAAAAGGAAGGATTGAGCATCTAAGCTGCCAGATGCGCTGTGGGCATACCGTAAAACATACAAGACACTAATTGGAGCATCTCCTTTCAGACTGGTTTTTGGGAAGGCATGTCATCTCCCAGTCGAGCTAATTCACAAGGCTCACTGGGCTGTTGCAAAATTAAATTTAGATGCAGATGCTACTAGAGAAAAAAGGATACTTTAATTGAATAAGCTGGACAAATTTCGATTAAATGCTTACGAGAATGTTGCAGTCTATAAGGAGAAAGTCAAGAAATGGCACGACAAAAATATTCAGGAGAGAACGTTCAAGATTGGACAGAAAGTACTGGTTTATGACTCAAGACTAAAACTTTTTCCTAGGAAGCTAAAATCAAGATGGTTATGACCATTCTTGATATCGAATGTCACGACCTTTGAGTGATTGAACTTTTCAATGAAGCAACCGGAAAATATTTCAAAGTCAATGCACAAAGGGTAAAACACTTTCTGGAAAATTCAGCAGGCGAGGAGCAAAATTCGTCCGTGTTGTTGGACGACGCTGCATAATGCGCTGCAGCGGAGAGTCGGGTTGTCGACTTTAAAACAAGCGCTTAAGGGAGACAATCCTTTGGTGATTTTTAATTCTTTTAAGTCGATTTTACTGTTGCTGAGTCTATTTAGGGTATTAGAGTTAAGTTTTGATTTTTTTTACTTGTTTCCAAATCTCTCATCTATTTTCGCTCCTATTCTCTTGGGATTTCCTTTCCTATTACAGATTTTTCTCCTTCGTCGCTGCGACCTCCTTCATTATAGCAGAGCAGACCCAGCAGACATGGCTTCAGCATCATCGAGCATTGCAACGTATTCATTAAGGAAACTGCGGAAGACTGAAGCTAGGGTTACAGACGAGAAACAATCACAGAAGATAACCAGCGAAGAGGAGAATCAAAAGATGACCAACGAAGAGGGGAAACATAAGGTGCGAGTTCAGAAAAACAAGAGGGAGGTCCGCCCGATTACAACAAAATCGCAGAGAGTTCTGTGACATCGGGTTTGAACTGCTGCTCCCCAAAATTTGAACACGGCTAGAGAACCACACCTAATTGACGACGATTCCAGTGATGAAGAAGAAACACCATTGATTCGGACAAAAAAGGCAAAGACAAAATCGAGTTCATTAGAGCCCACATCACCGCAGCCCGAGATTGCAGACATTCTACTCGGGATGAAGCAAAATCCAACAAAAATCACACAGGTTGGGATTATTGAAAAAAACATACATTAGGCGCTCCAAAGAAAACCCTTGTTTAACGCCTATTCCAGAAGTAGAAAACGAGGAACAGACTCCACAGCAAACTCTACAGCAGCCACCACAACACAAGAATATGGAGGAACAACAGCATCTTGTTGCTTCCCAAAATCTGCAAGCTGCGGAACAAGTTAATTCGGTAAGGTCAGATGACAACAATTTATCTTTGGGTACCCCGAAAAGAAGAGTTAAGATGTCTGCAAGAAAGATAAAAAGAATGCAAAAGGCACCCAAGTTCGTCTATGAGGAAGCCGAGCAACGATTTGAGCAATTCAACAAAAGGTTGCTTGCTGTGGAAAAAGGTTTTGAACAATTGGATGGTACATTTTCTCACTTCCCTGCATATATTACCAGTGTTATATCCAATAGGGGATGGGAGAAATTTTGTGCAAAACCAGATGATCCGATTGGCAATTTAGTCCGAGAATTTTACGCCAATTTTGATGAGAACGACCCAGAATTTGTATATGTTAGAGGAAAAACAGTAACTTTCACGCCTGATATCATCAACCAATATTATGAGATCCCGAACATTCAGGACGAGTACACATAGTTGTTGGTAGATAATTCGGCAACCTTCTTTCAAGAAGTGCTGCTGCATGTTGCTGAGCCAGGGACTACATGGGATATATCAAAGGCCAGGGCCTATTCCATACCGAGAGTAAGTTTAAATCCAAAAGCAAAGGTATGGTATCACTTCGTAAAATATAAATTATCACCATCGTCACATGATCAGCATGTGATTTAGGAGAGAGTCATACTGTTATACTGTTTGATAACTGGGAAAAACATTGATGTTGGCTTAATAATTTTTAATGCTCTCTATGCAATTGCGATGAAATGCAGCAGTCAAATACTGTTTCATTCTCTTGTATCGGGTTTATGTTTAGTTGCAGGAGTGCAAGTTTCAGAATAGGATGAAAAGGTAAATACAACATGGTTTATAACCCCGTTAACAGTGTCCCGAATTACTCAAGAGGAGAGTGAAAATCCGCCTGCCACTGCCAAGAAATATACTTCACAGTCTACCGCTGCATCTGTCGCTACAGCTCACTCTCCAGCGCAGAGCCTTCAGCTCTTGGAATCCAGACTCAGTATGCTTGAGGTACAACTCCAATGCCTTACTGATAATTTAGATTCCTATTTCTCTTATGCTGCAGCGAGGGACACAACATTGTTTGAAGCATCGAAGCACAACCCGAAAAATTCCAAGATTCAATTTCCAACTTTTCCAAAATTGTTCGGCAGTCCTACAGCGCCTCATTCAGATGATGAGGCACAACACTAAATTCCAGGGGAGTAATTTTTACTAGTAGATTCTAGATGATTTGGTGGTTGATAAACTTTATTGCTTAAATTTGGAATGATATAGGCAATGGTCGGAAATATGTTATCTTTTTGTTGACTAGTTTTACTTTGTTTTCTTTTTGCTTTACAAGTTTGGGGATGTTGTTGAGTCTTGAAAAAGACTTAATTATGTCCATCAACTTTATGAAAATTGTTAAACCTTAAGTGATAAATTGAGGGATTTTATGCTGAAATCTGTATTTGGTGCTGCAGCTCACGCTACAGCACAGAATCCGCGGGCAATTAATGAAATCATGTTAATTTTGGCAATTTCAGGAATTATGTTATCTTTTCGATTGGTTTCCCTTTATGCAGGGATTATGCTGGATAAGAATGGAAAGCGGGAGCTGAAAAGAGATAAGATCAGAGGAATTTAAATGGCAAAATTGGCGGATTGGAGAGAGAAGAAAATCCTCACAAATCAAGGGATTGCTAATTAGGTTTTGGAGAGAGAAGAAAATCCCCACAAAATCAAGGTATTCTTAATTCGGTTTTAGAGAAAGAAGCTAGCTGACACGATTTTAAATAGAGAAAAAGAGAAGGAATTCAGATGGGGAGAAGGAGGGAGAGAGACGGAAACGCAGAGGAGACGCAGCCACGCCTTGCGATTTGAAACGGATAACCAGAGCCGATTCAAGAACTCGCGGGACGCCACTGGTGTTTTGAAGAAAGCGACGGTGAATCCGTTTATATCTTTTTAGCGTGCTGTAATTATGTTTACCAAACATATTTGCATTGTTTTTAATTCAAACATGAACTAAGTTTTTATTAGGTTGGATTTGGGAAGTACCCGTTTACGATTTCTCAGTTTTTAGCCATTTGATTAATTTAACTAGATCTTAATTGTTTATCGTGTATAATTTGGACACCACAGTTATAACGAAATTAGTGAGATCTAAAACGCCATTAGAAATCACATAGAAATTGGTTAAATTACTCGGGTTGTTAATATTTGTTTTGAATTTTAACAAATCGTTTTTATTTAACTTAAACGATAGCTCGATGGTAAATGATTAGGATCTGTAATTAAAGTGTTTGGATCTCATTGTTTTTGCCATAAGATTGAAAGAATGTGAGAGAAGAACCGAATCGGTAGGCAACGCCAGTCATCGATTAATTCAAATTTTTTTTCGTCAAAACGTGCTACAGCCGGCGCTGCAGCATAGGCTTACAGCCATGAATGAAGAAATGGAGAAACTCGAATCTAACCTTCATTTTTTACTTAAGTTTGACTATCTTCCCTTATTTATTTTCATTACATTTATTTAGATTTTTAATTAACTTTTTTACATCGTATTCGGAAAATATTAGATTTCATTATCCTCGTGGGATCGATATCTTTTATATTACTTGACTGTGCACTTGCGGTTTTTAACGACACATTCGCACCCAACATATACTCCCACTAGTATTAGAGTATGGAATTTTCTGCATTACTGTTTTATCTTCAAGAGATTTAAAACACTGCTCTTTGTTCAATTTAAAATAAGCATTAAAGGGAGTCTTTGCTGATTTTATGCCTTAAGTTGAAGCTATGTAGCACTTTCTTTAGGTAACTGAAATTGAGTCATCAGCTCACACCTCTCATAAACTTAGATTTCTAATGATTTCAGAACAAAAAAAAAGACTTGGAATTGCGTAAAGGATAATAATCTAGCGGCTCAATCGTTTGGCCTACAATAATAAGTCAAATTCAAACCGTCTTCCATCGTGTTGATATTTTTCAGAATTTGAATTCATAAAAAAAAAAAACTTTTTTTACATCAACATGGAAACTTTTTGGCGTCTCTACATGTATAATATGTATTTTAGGGTCATAGTATTCATGGCTTTGTTTTCACCTTAACCAAAAATATATATTATACTCGGTATGAAGAACAACACTACTTAGAAATCATTATAATTTTGTCGAGACTAGTTTGTTTTTAAATCATATCACAAAAACATGTCATTCTAAATCACCTTAGGAAGAATTCAAGTTTAACAAGATCATCTTCATTTAACAAACACTGCTAAAATTTACATTATCATTTAAAAAAAAAAAACATAGTTGAAAGCACACCAAAATGTACATCATTTTACACAAAATCAGTTAGATGAGTCGCACTACTTGTCGAAATGCTTAACAGCCATAAGCATCCACCCTGGTTACATTCCTCCATTCTTTCTTCTAAACATTATGTGTAGAGTCCTCACCGTCTATCTTGTCACTTACAATACAAAGTTTATCTAATGAGCCTAATTAATAGACCATATCACCTATACACTCTATCATAAAGATGATGTTTCCAAAAACAATGTATTTCCAATGTTGTTTCATTCATTGACATACTTAACTAAGCATTTGTCATTGTGGGTAATACACGTATAGGAGAGAGTTGTCACCATATGATTCACTCACTTGGGACACCCAAACTCAACCCCACGAAACAATTAACCATTTACGTACATGTCAATATTTCTCACATTTTAGATTTATAATTCTCTCAAAAAAATTAAAGTTTAGGCTCAATAAAACCAGGGTAAACAAAAACTCAACAAAATTTGTTAATATCTATAGCTAACAAATTATCTGATAAATAAATACAAAATCACTTTGACAAAAAAAGAAAAATAATCTTATAGAACTTGTAACAGATAAATTTGTTTTGACTTAGGTTTTAAATTAAACATTTATGTTAAGAAAAGAAAAATGGTTAACAATGAAATGGACTTAATAAAATGTGAAATATGCTTCATTTGGTAAGGTCCCTCCTTAAATGACAAGATCATGTATGTGTGACGTGAGACTTCTAAGTCTACATTAATTTTAACATAATTCTATTTGAGGTGGAAATTATTCTTTGACTGAGCTAACAAACATGCACCATGAATCACTTTCATAAAATTCATGTCTAAGTCAAGATTGTTTGAGTTCGGTATGACCCAAATTTTATTTGGGTTAGGCTGATCGACAAATATTAAGAATCTCATTTGGAATTTATTTTTTCCTACAAATTGATGTAAGCTATATTGAAAAACACAATAGTTTTATTCTAATCTTCATAATAAATTTATTCAGTTGTTCGTATTTTTTTCCAATGGATTTTTTTAAGTAAATCTAGTCTCCTACATCTTAGTCTATTTTTTCTCAATAATAATCAAGAATGCCCAAACTATTTCAAGTCAAAAAATATTTTGAGAATTATTACATACTAGTGATATTCACAAAAACTAGTGATGACTTGTCCTCAAATTAAAGGAACGATGTTTTCCCACACTAATGTACATAGAAAATCTTTCAAGTGACAAGGTAGTGCAATGTCAGACAAACTGGGAAAACAATTCTCCAACTATAGATTGAATTCTTTAAAAAAAATTATAATTTTAGGCTCAATAAAACTAGAGTGAACAAAAACTCAACTACTATAGTTTAATTTCTATAGCTAACAAATTATCTGAAATAAATAAAAACAAAATCAGTTCAACAAAAAAGAAAAATAATCTTATAGAACTTGTAACGGATAAATTTGTATGCACAACATAAATGAAGAAGAAGACATGATCGTGGAGGTCACGATTTTGATCGCGGAAGAGGTCGTGGTCGTGGAAATAAAAATGAAGAGAAAAGACAAACGAGCCAAAAATTTTGGCATGGAAGAGGTCACACTCATGGAAGAGGTGGTCGATCAAATCTTCTAAACGTCAAATGTTACAACTGCGATTAATATGGATACTATGTAAACGAATTGCCACTCCGAGAAGAAGGTGAAAGAAAACGCGAATCTTGTCACGAAAGATGAGAACAAGGATAATGGCATTCTCATGGGCCCATGGAGGTACCACTTCAAATAGCATAGTATGGTACATCAACAACGGTGCTAGAAATCATATGTGTGGGTACAAACATCTCTTGTTGATATGAAAGAAATAAAAAGACTGTCTTTTGAAGATGCATCGAAGGTCCAAGTCAAAGACAGAAGAAAAATATTACAAGAGAGGTATTTGCAAGTTAACATAGAGAACAAAGCAAGCTTATGACACTTGTAGTATGGACATATACATTACGATTGGCTAAAAGAGTTAGCAACGAAGAAAATCGTCAATGGGCTAATAAGTTTTGTAAAGGTTACGTACTTGACAAGCAATTAAAGACACATTTTTAAAAGAAAGTTAAATATCGTGCAAGGAGACCTCTTGATTTGGTACACACTAACATATGTGGCTCAATGTTGCTTGAAAATGTAATCGCTAAAGCGCAAATGCACGTGTCGCAATATAGTAATAAAAATATCGATCACATGAAGACAAGTCAAATCTCTAATTTAAAGAATAAATTGCAAAGTATCATAAAGAATAAAGAATAACATTAAAGGTTTGATTTTTATATCTATCTTCTACTGCTAGATTAAGCAATTAATTAAAGTATCTAAATAATTTCCTAAATTAAGCTGAAAACTAAAGTTGGTGGTCAAATTGATAATTCGTAAGAATCTCGACTAGGACTTTTCGTAAATTGATTTACTTGAACTGCTCTCAGTGGGTACTTCAGCATTAGTCACAGCATTAGTTTAGTTCCAGTCTGAACACTAATAAATCGAGGCTGGCGTTGCCTCTATGGTTGGGTTTAAGAACAAGTTTGATTTGACCGCACTAGGTTGAAATGAACATGATGAAAACACTCCTAACTAAACCGTGTCACTCGATTTAACCACCTAATTGTTTTAATACACATCTTAGCAACACGCAAGGGCGTATTGTCGTGTTGCCCTAAATGATATCAATGCAAAGCAATAATTTTTAGGTTTAACACTTAGAAAACACGCAAGGGCGTATTGTCGTGATTGCTCAAGGGATAATCACAGCAAAGCAAAGATATATAAACACTTATTAAAACAAATTTTAAAAGATAGCATGCAATTTTATTAAGCAAATCAATGTATGAAAAATCCTAATTTTAACTCAAACAAAATAGTTCTACACTAACTATCAGGAGTTCATATAATTCACGAAAATTAAAACGAAAAGCAAAGGGAGAGAATTTTGGTCCACGCCGTCAAAAGCCGTTGGTCGCACAGGCTCGTTCCCTCGCCGCCGTGATCGTCGTCGTGAACTACTTTTTTGGATTTACGCCAGAAGCTTGATCGTGAATCTCGTTCTTCAATTCTACACACTCAATCCGTGGTATTCACGTTCCTTTAAGTAGACTTCGTGCAACTTTATCAGATTTGAGAGACTGTTGCGATTTGGAGGAAGATCTGGATCGGTTTGGAAAGTAGTTGAGATTATGAAGGATTTCCAAATCTTCAAAGATATTATTGTTTCCAAATTTGAATTTGAGTTCATTCTTTCTTCTTTTTCGTGATTCTTCCAGCATTTATCTTCATTAATCTTCTGCAATTGCATGGAAACAAAAATCCTGTAATGATACAAAATATACGAAATATCAGGTAAAATCACATAAAAACAGCGTTACTGATGTTGTGGCATCGTTGTAGCATTATCCCTAAAAAATCTGATTATTTCAATTAAATTATTACAGATTTCTTGCAATTTGACCACTAAAACTACGTGAATATTAAGTCTTTTTTAGACTTAACACATCCCCAAACTTAAGTTATTGCTCATCCTCGAGTAATGTCAATAAACAATCATAAAAATTTTCAGATTTTTCCACAAAAGACCTAACTCGAGACAAATAATGACAAATGCATGACTTTCCAATTCTTCTTAACTTCAGATAACTTCTCGATAGTATCTCCCCCAAGTGAGTGTGTGCACTTATTACAATGAACATTAAGCTTCCCAAAAATCATAAGTTTTATCTCACAATGCTAAAATCCTCAATTCTTTAAACATCGTTCAAATTCATAACTTCCACGTGCAAATTAAGCAAGATCCAAGCTTCATGACTTCAAGAGCGAGGAAGAATTTTTCTAGGCTTTTCTAAATAAGCTACTTACATTATCATACCACCCGTTATATAATTTTTGATTCTTGATTCACCCGAGGTGGTATTTCAAACGGGTAGCCCATTTAATTGCAACGGAGTTCCTCTCACTGTTCCCTTTAATTTTTTTATCCCACCCATCGAGTATCCAAAAGGCTCACTCGAGATTTGAAAGTGGATTGGGAAATTACAAATACACTTCACCATTCATTCACACAGTCCCAATGAAGTGTCACTCAACGATCATCCACTTAAGTCCCGAAGAGCGTCATTTTCACACACCGATTATCCACCAATCATCCACTTAAGTCCCGATGAACTACAAATGTTGTGATTGTCCTTACTTTCGGACTTTTTATGCCTCATTTTTTTTTTCTCTTTCCCAAACTTGTTTCCATGTCACTCTTCACCTAAAAAATATGTTTGTCTCAAGCATTTATTCGAGCTAAGTTTCAAAAATATCAAATTTAAATAGAACATGATAACTCTTAGGAAAATCGGGAAAGATAATGTCCAAAGTAATAATTTCGTGTAAAGAGGATCTACTGTGTTGAAGTGTCTCCTAAATTAATTAGACTTGAATTGTCATTAATAAGTAACATCCATCAAGGGTTAGATAAATTAGGAAAATAATTTTCATCATTAAATTATATGATTGCAAGCATTCTCGGCTATTCGGATTAAGAGAAATATTCATTATATAATTTTTTATTTTGGTACACCCCCATCCCCAAACTTAAATTCGACAATGCCCTCATTGTCAAACCCAAAACAGTAACAGTGAACCAAAATCACAAAAAATAGAAGAGCAAAAAGGGTTAGAAGTAAACTCCCTTATGAAGATCTTTCGGTTTCTCCGTCGGTTGGGCTGCTTGGTTGGGCTTTATTGTTGGCTTGATTCGGCAGTAGGTGGGCTGCAGTTTCTTCAAAATATCCAGCATGAACTATTGCTGGATTTCTATATGGCTCAGATGAGTTTCTATGAGCTGCAGACTCGCAGAAACTTTGTCGGGAAACTGGGCTACTGGCGAGCTGCAGCTTCTCGTGCAGCATTGGGGGTTGGTGAACTTTCTTCTTCTTGATCTTTCTCATTCTCCTGCGAAATTTGGGCAATAGTAAAGGGAGTGATTGTACCTTTGTGCTGGAGCTTCCCTCTGTATCTAGGACTTGCACTCCTGCACCAATACAGAGATCGTAAATTAGAGAAGGGAAAAGGAGTTGACTCCCCTTCTTCTTGGCGTTGGCGCAAATGCTCTGATAAATTATTCTCACGACGTTGATAGGCTTGCCCGTCAGGATGCAGAACAGGAGGACGGCTCGCTTGCGGGTAACATGCTGCCTGTGCGAGGAAGGATTCTGGATTTAGCAAAATGGTACCAGCATTTTGCACTCGGTTTCAAAGATGCTCGTGAGAACGTGAGAGCTCCTAGTTTTGTTACTTGCCAAGTAGTTCCCGGTAGAGCCACTATGCTGAGTACGTCGGTGAGAAATTCTGGCGATGTATTCTCTGAGTGGGCGAAGAACTAGTCGGCATCCGATTGCAGCTTGTATGTACGATTGATGCTCTCTCGTGAAAATGGTACCATCTTTTGTCGAACCATAATGGATTCCGATAGATCACCTGAAAAATTAGCATAAAATTCTCTTACCAGAGAGGGAATTAGCTCTTCCGGCTGGGCACAGAAAACTACCCAGCTTTGGCTTCTGATCATTTTGGTAATGAACGCTGGATATTGTTTCATTGCGCTGGCGTCCAGTAGGATTCTTTTTTCTTCTATGAAGGTTCTTTTCTTAAAATGAAGCTTGAAGTTGAGGCGAGCATCTTCGAAAATGAAGGCGGGCTTTGCTGGCCTCCTAATTGCAGAGCTCTTAGTCTGCGGGGATCTATGTGAGATCTGTTCTTGGACTAAGCTTGATGTTGTAGCTTTGTTCTTTGGTGTTGTTGTGATGGCTGGTACTGGTTTTGGCGGGATGGCCTTCGAGGTGCGCCTTGTTTCTCTTATGAAGGGTACCTGAATTTCTGCAGCATTTTTGTAGCGCGTTGATCGGCTTGGTGGGCTGGATGATTTAGGCTCTGGAGTGAGAGTAACTTCTCTAACTCGCAGCGGAGGTGGAGTGGACTCTAGAGTTGGAGTAGCTCTTCTGGCTGACGGCGATGGATATACAGACTCCTTGGTTGCTCTTTTCTCCAGGATAAACGATATTGGCGTAACGGATTGAGGGGATTCTTCTCGTACTGGCATTGTAATATTATATCAGTCGCCCAATTTTATTTTTCTAATTAGCGGCACCGGAGTGTCGGATTCTTTTTCTGATTCAGACGATGGAATGATAACCGGCGTGTCCTTTGTTGGGGGTTTCTTTCTGGCCGGGCGGCTTGCAATTCTGGCAGATGTTCTTGTAACCTTGTCTTTGGTTTTAGGCTGCGTCTGCCTCCTCTTCATCAGTGTTGGTGGGTCTTGCAAAATTGTTGGTGACGGGTCTCGGAAAATCGTTGGTGAATCCGGCAGTGTTCCCTGTCAAATCGAAGAAGGGAAAGTAGTAGGATGTACCTCTGGGATCAGCTTAGAAAACTACCTATTGTCTTCAGTCAGAGGTGTAAATTTTCCTCGTGCTGTTGATTTCTGGGTTGGTGGCCGTCTGGTTGCCAATTTTTCTCGCCTCCTGTAAGGTATTGTTGATGATGGCCCTGCTTCTGCCGCGAGAGGATATATATCTTCCTCCACTATGTCCTTCCATGGTAGATAGCGGATTGGTGCAGGATCCATCGGTAATTTTTTTTTAGAAGTCTGGGTGAAGCTCTGGTGTTTTCCCAAATGTTGTGTCTTCACCTGCGTTTTAAAGATGAACAGAGGCGGTGAAAGTAAAATTTTCAACCTAAGTTTACCGCCTACTCATTTTTTATTGGACAGAGTTTTTCTCCCTTATCTCTTTTTGCTTTTCCCGGTTCATTTTGGACATTCCTGCTATCATTGTTGTGACATCGATCACAGCATCAGACTATTCTACCTATAAGATAAAAACATAATTACTACTCTATATAATTAACCAAACTAAAATAAAAATAAAGGGTTGCCTCCCTGTAGTGCTTAATTTAACGTCGTTAGCTAGACGTCTTTCTTTCATTCAGCAGCATCTTCTAAAGTTATGGAAACACAATCATCTTCCTGCAAATTCGTTCCAAGATACGGCTTAATTCGTTGGGCGTTGACTTTGAAACTCTTCCCGGTTTCTTCATTACAAAGTTTGATAACTCCATAAGAATTTATAGTAGTGATCAAATATGGTCCTGTCCATCTTGATTTTAATTTTCCCAGGAAAATCTTCAACCTTGAATCATATAACAACACCTTTTGCCCGATGTTAAAGGATCGTTCTTGGATGTTTCTATCGTGCCATCGCTTGACCTTTGCTTTATAGATTTCTGCATTTTCATAAGAGTTGAGCCTAAATTTTTCTAATTCATTGAGTTGCAGCAATCGTTCCTCTCCTGCAGCTTTTGCTTCCATATTTAACTTTGCATCCGACCAATATGCTTTGTGTAATAGTTCGACTGGTAAGTGGCAAGGTTTGCCGAAGACTTAGTGGGAATGGCGATGTTCCTATTGGAGTTTTGAAAGCCATCTGATACGCCCATAAAGCGTCTGGTAATTTCTCAGCCCAGTCTCTCCTTCTGAAATTAACAACTTTTTCCAGTATTCTCTTGATTTCCCGGTTGGATACTTCAGTTTGCCCATTCGCTTGTGGGTGGTATGGTGTCGTAACTTTGTGTTTGACTCCATATTTCTCTAGTAATTGTTTGAATTTCCGGTTGCAAAAGTGAGTTCCTCCATCACTAATGATTGTTCTTGGTGTGCCGAATCTCGTAAAAATATTCCGATATAAGAAGCGTGTGACAACTGTTGCATCATTAGTGGGAAGAGTCATAGCTTCAACCCATTTAGATACGTAGTCAACAGCAAGTAGGATGTATTGATTCCCATAGGATGACGAAAAAGATCCCATGAAATCTATACCCCACTTGTCGAACAGTTCGACTTCTAGGATATTCGTCAAAGGCATCTCATGCTTTCGCGATATATTTCTCATTCTTTGGCATCTGTGACAAGATTTTACGAATTCATTTGCATTTTTAAATAGAGTTGGTCAATACATACCTGATTGGAGAACTTTAGCAGTTGTTCGGGTTCCTCCAAAATGTCCTCCGTATGGTGCTGCATGGCAATATTGCAGCACTGATGCAGCTTCTTGTTATGGAATGCATCTTCTCACAATCTGATCCGCACATTGCTTAAATAAATAAGGGTCGTCCCAATAATAGCTCCGAACTTCTTTAAGAAATTTCTTCCTCTATTGATAGGTGTAATCGAAAGGGATGATCCTGCTTGCTAAATAGTTAACAATGTCGGCATACCACGGGAGTGCCTCGGCTCTGAAAATTTGTTCGTCTGGGAAAGTCTCTGTAATGGCTAAGTTATCCTTATGTGACTCCTCTTGCTCTAGCCATGATAGATGGTCGGCTACCTGATTCTCCGTTCCTTTTCTGTCGATAACTTCTAGGTCGAATTCTTGTAGTAGTAGAATCCATCTAATTAAGCGCGGCTTGCCATCCTTTTTAGACATTAAATATTTGATAGCAGAGTGGTCAGTGTGCACTATTACCTTCACACCAACTAAATATTGTCTAAATTTTTCAAAGGCGAATACTACTTTGTCATTTAAATTCTCGAAAAGCTTGCTTCATCAAAACAAAATACTTTGTCATTTTCCACTAATGAGCCGAGTGGTTTGGATACCTTTGAAAAATCTTTGATGAAACGGCGGTAGAAACCAGCGTGTCCTAAAAAATTTCTTGCTCCCTTTACTGAGGTTTGAGGGGGCAGCTTATCGATTACTTCAATTTTCGCTTTGTCGACCTCCATTCCTGCTTTGGATACTCGGTACCCAAGAAATATTCCCTCGGTTACCATAAAATGGTACTTTTCCCATTTTAACACGAGGTCCGTCTCGGTACAGCGCTTTAACACCAGTTCTAAATTCTTTAAGCAATCATGAAAAGAGTTTCCCACCACAGAGAAGTCGTCCATAAAAATTTCCAAGAAGTCTTCAACCATGTCTGAAAAGATGGACATCATGTAACGCTGAAACGTTGTTGGAGCATTACAAAGAGTAGGTGTTTTGGTACGAAGGAGGAAGACTCATCCCAAAAGCTATTGGACTTGTCCTGACTATAACGGAGATTGAAAAAACAGCATACAAATTCAGAATTTCCATCGACTCATCAAGGTAATTTTCACATCGATGTTGAAAAAGTTCATATGGATCCCAATTAGGTGAAGAAAATGAAAATGGTATAGGAAGTTTCAAGTTTGAATGTAAAAGTTGAAGGTTTGAGACTGAACAAAGGTTAAATTGGAGTACGAAAATCATGGTGTTGCATAGTAAGCAAATTCCATTGGTGAAAGTTCTATGGCGAAATCATAAAGTGGAAGAAGCTACCTGGGAAAGAGAACAAGAAATGAAGGAAAAGTATCTAGAGATGTTTGAAGTCTAAATTTTGAGGACAAAATTTTATTAAGGAGGATAGAATGTAACAACCCTCATTTTTATTTTAGAATCTTGTGACTTTAAGATGTAAATGTTTAAGATTTTTTTTATGAATGTTGGGTAGTTATTGAGGAATTTAGTAATGTGGATGTTAGCAATTTAGTAGGTTGAAGGTGATGAAGAAAATAAGGTTTAAGGGGGTACAAGTAATATTGTTATTCGAAAAGGTTAGAAAATCTTCTAAGTGTTAGGGAGTACTTTCGGTCGACCCCATGAACGAGGAGGGGTCGACACAATATAACCTTTCGGTCGACCCTAGGGTCGAGGAGGGGTCTACACAATATGACCTTTCGGTCGACCCCAGGACCGAGGAAGGGTCGACGCAACTTAACCCTTGGAACACTTTCGGTCGACCCCAGGACCGAGCGGTCGACACAAATGACTCTCGGGAACTTCCTTCGGTCGACACAATTGGACGACCGGTCGACACATTCGTACATGCCGTTGAAAAGTCAGCCAAAACGTTGGGAAATCCGATTGATGGACATAAAGGAAAGGTTGATTTTGTTTAATTAAGAGATAAGAAGGCATGGACTACCATTTCCCTCCCATCACGATTTCTTTTCCCTATCTTCTCTGAAGTTCTCACGTTGATCAAGAGAAGAGTGAGGTTGAGAAAGAAAGAGATATTGTGAGAGAAAAGAGTGAGATATCTCATAGGAGAGGAGGAAAACTCTGAAGTTTTCGTGGAAGCTGAGGTTCAAGGTTTTCATGTGCAGCAACATATTGATCAAGTTTTTCAATAAAGCTAAGGACCTAAGGTAAGTTAATGTTGCATGTGATTGGCCCTAAGGGGACTACATTACAAAGATTAGGACTAATGATTTTGAAATATGCTGGATTGTTTGGGTGTAATGCACAATACACCGACCTCAATTTATTTGAGGATATGTTTGTGTGCCTTGTTTGATGATTGATTGATTATTGGTGTTAGAATAAAGATGCATGTTTAGAATGTTTGTAATGTTTGAACTGTACATTTTATTGCATGTTTACATGTTCATACATTTTAATTGTTCATAATTTTCATGATAATATGCAACAGGTCATTGAGGGAGGATGTAACAACCCTCGTTTATTTTAAGAATTATGATTTTAAAATGAAAATGTTTAAGATTTTCCTTTATGAATGTTGGTTACGATTATGAATAATTGGAAGAAGAATACTCTGTCTGGGGTGTATCACACCGTGCACCGGCCCAAGTGTTTGGGTTTGATTGGTATTTGTTTGAAGTCCATTGTTTGATGGTTGCTAGGTTTAAATAAAGTAATGAAGTAAGTTGGGTTAAATACACTAAAAGATTACCTTCAAGTAAGATCCGGTCGACCCCAGAATTTAGGAGGGGTCGACACAAATGGAAGTTTCGGTCGACCCCAGGATTGAAGAGGGGTCGACACAATGAATAATTTCGGTCGACCCCAGGATCAGAGAGGGGTCGACACAATTATAATGCTTTCGGTCGACCCCAGGATCGAAGAGGGGTCATCACTTTGTTCACCAGTCGACCCAAGGATTTAGGAGGGGTCGACATAATAGGACCTCTGGAACGCTTTCGGTCGACCTCGGGATTGAAGAGGGGTTGACACAACTGGAACTTTTGGTCGACCCCAGGACCGAGCGGTCGACACAAGTCGTTCTCGGGAAACACTTTTGGTCGACACAACAGAAGAACGGTCGACACAAATGACTCTCAGGAATAGATTGGGTCGACACAATTGGACTAGCGGTCGACAAATTCATACATGCCGTTGAAAAGTCAGCCAAAACGTGGGGAAATCCAATCGGTGGACGTAAAGGAAAGGTTGATTTTCGTTTAATTAAGGAGATAAGAAGGCATGGTCTGCCATTCCCCTACCAGCATGGTTCCTTCTCCCTATTTTAATTTAATTTATCACGTCTTGATAAGGGAGAGGGAGATTGAGAAAGAAAAGAAGTTTTGTGAGAGAAAGTAGAGAGAAAAGAGAGATATCTCAGAGGAGAGGAGGAAAACTCTGAAGTTTTCATGAAGCTGAGGTTCAAGGTAATTTTTCTATCCTCTGAGTTTTTTTTAGGTTCAGTAACGATAATATGATAGTATTGTTGAATTGGTGGATAAAAACGAGTGATTTCATTCTAAGAGATAAGAAAAGAGTTTAGTATGAACAAAGTTAGAATTTTAGAGATTCGGTAAAATTATAGCAAGAATTTGAGTTTATGTCCTTCATAAGAGTTATAGTAGACTCTTAGAGTAATTTATAGCCGTTAGAATCACTCAATTCAAAGCTATGTATGAAAAGTTATGGACATCGCAAGTTAGTGTATGGAAACTGGGGAGAGTTTGGGTCGACCCGTTGTAGTTTGGGTCGACCGATTCTCAAACTAAAAATACGACGTCTCTATTTTGTTGACATGGGTCGACCCCTAAAATTTTGGGTCGACCCAATCGGGGTTCAAACAGTGAATGCCCTCTGTTTTGTCCACATAAGTCGACGTGCGTTAGTTTTCTGAATTTGGTGTCTTCTAAGAAGTTATAGTAGACTCCTTAAGAAACAATTTGACATCTTAATCATCAGGAATAGATCATTAACGAGGAAGTTATAGTCATTTGAAATTAGAATAGAAAGTTAAGACTTTATGCAAATTTTGATCCGTATATGATTTATATATTTAGGTCATTTATTGGATTGAAAAGGGACTCAAGTGGATTGATTCAAGAAAACAGCTAAGGTAAGTTAGTATTAAGATTGTTTGGCCCTTAAGTGGGACTACATTGCAAAGATTAGAATGTATGCTTGATGTGTGTTGCATGATTGTCTGCATGACATGTTTGGTGATGACTGCTTATTTTCATGTTATGTAATGTGCTTTAAGTGATGTTTTCATAGTCACATGGTCATGCATCATAGTTTTACAAATGTCTACGAACTATTTTCATGCATGGTTTTACAACGTAGTTGGAGGTAAACGAGGTATAGTTGGTGGTATGGGACGCCAATTATGTTTCGTCTCCAATGAATTAAGAACTTGAATATAAGAAACAGTAAAGTAAATGGTTATTACAGGCCTGAGCACTCCAAGTAGTAAGTGGGCCCAAAATCAGTAGAAGTTGAAGTAGGTGGAGGGGGTGTTCTTGAGATCATGTAATATTTCCAAAGATAAAGAAGTTATGAAACCTAAGATACGTGAATGAAAATGTGCATTGTTTTAACAACATAGCATACTCATACATTGCATTTTATAGTTATGCTTCTTACTGAGCTTTAGGCTCATAGTCTAGGCTTTGCAATGTAGGAAATGTAATGGAGGAAAGGGTGCAAGTGACTGATCAAGGAGTTAGAGCAGAAGAGTGTCCAAATGGTACGGTTTATTGAGCGATGACCGACGGGGAGTGATGTATGACACACATAGATAGAATATAGAATGTTTTGAATGTTTGGAAGACGTACTTAAAATGTATTCCCTTATTTTTGTGTGATGGATTTCAAAGCTTTGAAATGAATGTATTTTTAGTTAAAGTAAATGTGTTCCGCTGTACGTTTTAAGTTATTAAATGATTATGTACTTTATTTAAAGGTGGAATTCAAATGTATGTTTTTATTATTTGACGCTTTTTTTGTAAACTATTTTACAAACTAAAGATAGTTTTCAGAAATTTAAAGTAACGAGTTTTCCATCAAAGTAATGTAAGTAAGTAAGTAAGTAAGAACAAAGTAACAGACCGGTTCTCGGGTCTCCACCGAGCAAGTAAAGTAAGAAAGAAAGTAAGTCAGTAAGTAAGTAAGCAAGGAAAGCAGCAGGTGGCGTCCTGAGAATCGGGTCGTTACAGAGGAGCTCGAGTTAGACTGCCTCGAGGGAGGCCAAATGGTGTCTACTCTCTCCCGTGGTACCTTCAACGATCAAATAATGAAAGAAATGAAACAAACGAAATGTACGTAAATAGTTACATGTTGGGCGGGGTTGAGTTTGGCTGTCCCGAGAGGTTGGACCAAATGGTGCCTACTCTCCCCTAGATGGTAATACCCACATTAACTGGACTGTTAAGTGAAAGAAAAGAAAAGAAATGAACGATACCAAAATTGCATTGTTTTCATAAAGCAGCATATGCATGAAGGTCTCATAATTGATCTATTATTATGGATTAACTTACTGAGCGTTAGGCTCATTAGATAAGCTTTGTAATATAGGGATTAATGCTTGAGGTTGTGATGTACGTCCATTGCGGAAGTTTGCGGCTGTTAGTGCAATTTTAATCGGTGGGCGGCCCATGTAAATGGAAATGTTTTGTTTGAAAACTAATGTATAATATTATGTTTAGTTTATAACTGTCTTGTAATAACTTGGTTTTTAATGTTAAAGTATAAGTATGTTTTGGATTACTTATTACGAATATAATTGATTTTGATGAAGTTAAATAAAAGTCTTTTGTTGTATTTTATCTCAAGGATTTTAAATTGATAAGTTTTACCTTAAATTGTTAAAAGTTAGTACATATGTTTACAAAAAAAAATTTAGCAAGGAAAAATCGGGCGTTACAATATAATCTTTGGAATACTTTTGGTCGACCACAGGATCGAACAGTCGACACAAATAACTCTCGGGAATTCCTTCGGTCGACACAACGGTTTAGCGGTCGACACATTCTCACCGACCCAAGTTGAAAAGTCAACAAAAACTTGGAAAAAAACTTATGGGCAGACGTGAGAGAAACATGGATTTTTGTTTAATTAAGGAGATAAGAAGGCATGGTCTGCCATTTCCCTTCCAGCACGATTTCTTCTCCTCCATTTCTCTCTGAGTTCTCATGTCTTGACAAGGGAGAGTGAGATTGAGAAAGAAAAGAGGTATTGTGAGAGAAAAAGAGTGAGAAAGTGAGTTATCTCAAGAGAGGTGAGGTAGAAAACTCTGAAGTTTTTGTGGAAGCTAAAGTTCAAGGTAATTTTTCTATCCTCTGAGTTTCTTTTATGTTCAGTAAGGATAATATGATGGTATTGGTTGAATTGATGGATAAAAATGAAGGATTTCATGTAGACGGTTAGAAAATCAGTTGATTGTGTGCAAGGTTAGGATTTTTGAGATTCGGTCAAATTGTAACACGAATTTGAGTTTATGTCCTTCATAAGAGTTAAAGTAGACTCTTAGTGTGATCTATAGCCGTTTGAATCACTCAATTAGGAGCTTTTTAGACAAAGTTATGGATATTGCAAGTTGGTAGACAGAAACTGGGGAGAGGTCGACCCCCAATAGGTTAAAAAATGCATGCTCTCTGTTTTTTCAGCATTGGTCGACCCTTTATAGGTTGGGTCGACCGGTCCTTGATTTTCAGAGATGCATGCTCACTATTATGTGAACATTGATCGACACTTTATGCTACGTTAGTTTTGTGAATTTGGTGTCTTCTAAGAAGTTATAGTAGACTCTTTAAGGAATAAATTGACACCCGTAGCATCACGAATGGATCAATATAGAAGAAGTTATAGTTGTTCAAAGTTGGAATAGTAAGTTGTGACTTTATGTCATAAAACAAGTCATGTTATCCGATTTCTCATCCTTAAATGATCTGTAGGTTTAGGTCATCAATTGGATTAAAAGGGGGACTCAAGTGGATCAACTCAATCTAGCTATGAAGGTAAGTTAGTATTAAGATGGTTTTGCCCTTAAGTGGGACTACATTGCAAACATTAGGATGTATGTTTGATGTCAATTGTATGTTTGTTTTCATGACACGTTTGATGATATACTTATTTTCATGTTATGTTTGATGTGATTTAAGTAATGTTTCATAGTCACATGGTCATGCATCATAGTTTTACAAAATATCAACGAACTATTTTCATGCATGGTTTTACAACGTAGTTGGAGGTAAACGAGATATGATTGGTGGTATGGGATGCCAATTATGTTTCATCTCCGATGAATTAAGAACTTGAATATCAGAACAGTAAAGTAAATGGTTATTACAAGCCTGAACACTCCAAGTAGTAAGTGGGCCCAGTAGAAGTTGAAGTAGGTGGAGGGCAGTGTTCTTGAGATCCTATAATATTTTCAAAGATAAAGAAGATATGAAACCTAAGAAACGTGAATGAAATTGTGCATTGTTTTATCAACAGCATAGCATACTCATGCATTGCATTTTTATAGTCATGCTACTTACTGAGCTTTAGGCTTTGCAATGTAGGGAATGTAATGGAAGAATGAGTGCAAGTGACTGACCAAGGAGTTAGAGCAGAGAAGTGTCCAAATGATACAGTTTATTGAGTAGCTACCAGTGGGAAGTGATGTATGGACACACACAGAGTCATAACTGAAAATTTTTTGAATGTTTTGAAGATGTAATTAAATTGTATATATTATTTTGGAGTGACGAAGTACAAAGGTTTTGAAAATGAATACATTTTAAGTTTAAGTAATTATCTTCCGCTGTATGTTTTAAGTTATTAAATGCTTATATATTTTATTTAAAGGTGGAATTCAAATGTATGTTTTTATTATTCGGCTGTTTTCCTTGTAAACTATAAACTATTTTATAAACTAAAGATAGTTTTTTAGAAATTAAAGTAACAAGTTTTCCACCAACGTAAGTAAGTAAGTAAGTAAGAACCCAGTAACGGACCGGTTCTCGGGTCGTCAGTAATGTAAGAAAGTGAGTAAGAAAAGCAGCGAGTGACGGCTCGGGAATTGGTTCGTTACAATGGCAATCTGATTATAGCCTGAGTATCCATCTAGGAAGCAATAGAATTCCTTCCCTGCTAATCTGTCGAGCATTTGGTCGATGAATGGCAATGGAAAATGGTCCTTCCTTGTCATCGTGTTTAACTTTCTGTAGAATTGAACTTGAAATTCTTTTCTGCAGCTCAAGGTACATTTTTGTCTAATGAGAAGCATTCATTTTCTGAAATGGAAAAACAATCTTCAGCTTCTACAGGGCACTTTAGTGCGTTTAGGACATTGAACGTGACTTCTTCATCGTTGACTCTCATTGTTAATTCTCCTTTTTCCACATCAATGAGAGTTCTGCCTGTAGCCAAGAAAGGTCTTCCTAAGAGGATCGGTACCACTTGATCGACTTCGCAATCCATAATGATAAAGTCGGCTAGGAAAATAAATTTATCAACCTTTACTAATATGTTTTCAATTATTTCTTCGGGATATCCAATGGATCTGTCAGCAAACTGAAGTGTCACTGAAGTTGGCTTTGTTTTTCCAACATCTAATTTCTTGAAAATCGTCATCGGCATCAAATTAATGCTAGCTCCTAGGTCACACAGAGCTTCGCCAACGTATTGATTTCCTATCGTGCATGGAATCCTAAATTTACCAGGATCACGTAACTTTGGCAGAATCGTATTCTGAATAATGTAGTTGCATTCTTGTGTCATTGCCACAGTTTCGTATTCCTGATGGTCTATCCTTTACTGCTAGCGCTAGCTGACCCACTTGATTCTCTAGATTCCTATGAGATGCAACCTGATTCTGTAAGATCGCATTCATATTTTGCATCATCAGCTCGGATCGTTCCATAAATTTATTAACCTTCTGGTCAAATGGTTTGGATTGCTCAAGTTGCTGTTGGCAGTTTTGTTGAGAAGGAAATCCTAGGTTAAACCCTTGCGGTGCAGGTTGGAAATATTGGTTATGCACTCGTGGTTGCTGCGGTTGGCTCCACTGATTACTTGGTTTCCATCCTTGCATAAAATTATTTCGATTGTTCCCCACGTAATTGACTGCTTCGGGATTTGACGGACAATGATCGTAAACATGTTCTCCCAAACAGTAAGAGCAAAAAATACTTTTGACAGGTTGTGGGTTGGCTTGTTGCATGTTCAGATTCTTGGGAGTGTTTTTGAGTGTAGTCATTTGAGCAGCTAGGGCCATCACTGGATCAAGATCTAAAATTCTAGGTTGGTTATTCGTTGATGCTCTCTTTGGTGCTGCAGCTCTATCTGTCGGCCACTGATAATTATTCGTAGCCATATTCTCCAGCAGCAAAAAAGCTTCCACGCATGATTTGGATAAAATGGCTCTGTTTGCTGCTGCATCTAAAAGAGATCGAGTCTGTCCATGTAATCCATTGTAAAAAGTTTTCAGCTGGACCCATTCTTCAACACCATGATTCAGACATTGTCATAACAATTCTTTGAACCTCTCACAAGCTTCATAAAGGGATTCAGTGTCCTATTGTCAGAATATCATGATCTCCCCTTGTAGCTTTGCGTTCGTCACCGGTGGAAAATATTTTAGTAGAAACTTCTTGTTAAATCCTCCCAAGAAGTTATAGAATTTGGCGGTAAAGAATTCAACCATGCTTTTGCCTTGTCTCGGAGTGCATACGGGAATAATTTTAATCGGAGAGTCTCTCGATTGACGGCTGAATCTTCGAACGAGTCACATAAAGATGTGAACTTCTTAATGAATGCGTTCGGTTCTTCGATTGCGAAACCATTAAACGTACCGATGGTTTGCAACATTTGAAACATAATCGGCTTCAACTCGCACCTCACTTCATTGTTTTTCGGTCAAAAAATTTCAGGATTTAATCGCTCCAAATCTGGAATTGCATAATCCTGAATTGGTCTTTCTTGTGCATGACCGTGGTTTGCTCGTTGGAATGAGTTTTGAGCCATTGGTTCTTCCTTCACCGCTCCGCTTCAATTTAAATTTTGGCGTCTTCTCTCTCGAAGCGTTCTTTGAGGTTCAGGGTCGTAAGGAATGAGCTCTCGTTCCTCGTCGTTTTGCATAAGCACCTGAAAAATTAAAAAGAACCGTAAAAATTCTTCTCTTTTTGAATTTTTAAAATTTTTAAAGTTAGAGTTAGATATATTCACAAATACTTAATAAAGAATTCTAAAAATCAAAAAAAATTTGTTGTCCCCGGCAACGGCGCCAAAAACTTGTTGCTTGAAAATGTAATCGCTAAAACGCAAGTGCACGTGTCGCAACGTAGTAATAAAAATATCGATCCCACGAAGACAAGTCAAATCTCCAATTTAAAGAATAAATTGCAAAGTATCATAAAAAATAAAGAATTGCATTAAAGGTTTGATTTTTATATCTATCTTCTACTCCTAAATTAAGCAATTAATTAAAGTATCTAACAAATTTCCTAAATTAAGCAGAAAAGTAAAGTTGGTGGTCGAATTGAGAATTTGTAAGAATCTCGACTAGGACTTTTCGTAAATCGATTTACTTGAACTGCCATCGGTGGGTACTGCAGTATTAGTCACAACATTAGTTTAGTTCCGGTGCGAACACTAATAAATTGGGGTTGGCGTTGCCTCTATGGTTGGGTTTAAGAACAAGTTCGATTTGACCGCACTAGGTTGGAATGAACATGATGAAAACACTCCTAGCTAAACTGTGTCACTCGATTTAACCAACTAACGGTTTTAATACACGTCTTAGCAACACGCAAGGGCGTATTGTCGTGTTGCCCTAAATGATATCAATGCAACGCAATAATTTTCAGGTTTAACACTTAGCAAACAAGCAAGGGCGTATTGTCGTGATTGCTCGAGGGATAATCACAGCAAAGCAAAGATATATAAATACTTATTAAAACGAGTTCTAAAAGATAGCATACAATTTCAATAAGCAAATCAATGTATGAAAAATCTTAATTTTAACTCAAACAAAATAGTTCTACACTAACTATCAGAAGTTCATATAATTCACAAAAATTACAACGAAAAGAAAAGGGAGGGAATTTCGGTCCTCGTCGTCGAAAGCCGTTGGTTGCACAGCCTCGTTCCCTCACCGTCGTGATCGTTGTCGTGAACCTCTTCTTCGGATTTACGCCCAAAGTTTAAATGCATTTGGGAGACATATGTGTTTATGTGTGATTTATGTTAAGTTGTTAAGCAAAGCATGATTTCTTAAGTTATCAAGAATGCATGAATTAAGTCAATTTTTCAATTTTTGCATGTCATCTCATTCATGCATCATATTTCAAGAAAAATGTTTATCAAGCATGCATTCAAAATGTCACCATTCATCGCATGAAGACCAAGTTATCAAGTATCAAGTTATCAGAGGACCCCGTAGGTGCTAACTCTCTATCAAGTTATCAAGTTATCAAGTTATGAGAATGATGCATTTCCCCTTTATGCGATGTAATGGCAGTATGTATCAAGTTATGTTTTGAGGATGGTCGTGGTATGGGACACAGATCTTCACTCAAAAAATGAAATGATATTTTGAGGATGGTCGTGGTATGGGACATGGATCCTCACCCCAAAATGATTTGAAAAAGACACGTTTTACGAAAAGAACATGTTTTAAGCATATCGTGAGCATGCTAGGCACGTAGGACATTATGATTTCTTACTAAGCCTTAAGCTCACTAGTTAAGCTTTGTGATGTAGGTGACGAAGCTCGAGATGAGAAATTTAGTCCTCATCACGTGCCATGACATGTGGATGAAGCTGTTTTGGAGCGGGCTGTTTACGAAACCAAGCAACGACCCGTGGGGGAAGGAAAAGAAAATGGTTTTAATGTATTTGAT
>QAOC01006024.1:0-24049 GCA_003255005.1 Begonia fuchsioides
CGCATGTATTTATTGCTTGAGCTCTTTGAAAAATAGAGGTGGAGTACATCTGCAGTAATTGCATTTTTTCGTCTTTAGGCTAAGCGGCACCTAGCTAAAGCTTGTGCTACTGCAAAAGTGCTTCGGAGAATGATGAAGATAATATGGAAAACTGTAATTCGTAAAACCTTCTCAATTGGATGAATCTCTTTTCTTTATACATATGAATCTCTACGAAGTGATTAATGTGGTTAATGTGGAGCTTTCCAGTTTGATAAGGCATTACTCAACGAATTGCTTTTGTGATTTATTTAGTTCCATAGAACTGGTTTTTAACACTAACGGTCTGTTCTATTGCTGTGGGTCAAAATGCTGCTGTAGTTTGGACGATTCTTCAATCTTAGTTCATGTATCCTTGTCAATAATATGGAACTAAAATATAGACATCATTTCCACCATTTTTAAGAGTTTATCTTGAGAATTTTCTTGCTAATCCTGTTCCTCCTTGCATCTTTTGGTGCGTTTAGAAGAAAGAGATTAAATTGAGACTCTTGATTTGAAAAGTCTTTGGGGTGTTTAAATTTTAGATCTTTTTTCCGGTTGGGAAAACTGAAACAGCTCTTCGTCTCGTCCATTTCTAATTGTTGTTGAGACTTTTCGTTGCTTTTCATTTCATGTATTCTTCTTTATCAATGACAAATAGTGCAATGGAAAATATCTTTCTTTGCAAATAATGCTTTTGGGGTGACAATGGCAGATATATTACTGAACTACTTGGAGAAAGGCAAAAGTTGGGCCCTTTTATGCAAGTTTTGCTCTTATGCAGCAGACTTCTAAATCAGGGTTGGTGCAACATCAATTGTTTTTTGTACAACCTTCTTTTTTTTATGCATTCACTTTTTATTTGTCATGTTTCCTCGTTTATAAACCGACACAGTTGATCCAGGAATTTGGAAGATGAAAATGCAAACTACACACAATTGGATTTGATGAAAAAGAGAAAATGTTATGTTCATAAATCTTTGTTTTCTGCGGATATATGTGAATCGCTCTTTGGGAATTTGGATGTTTATTTCTTCTTGCCACTTTAACTCTGCATCTATGATATTGTTGACATTTTGGATGTCGTGAAGCAAAGACCCCCTGGTACACATGTTTATTTTGGAAGGTTAAGAGTTAAACAATAGAGTCTGATTATATTGCTGAGGAAAATTAATATCAAAACCTTTATATTTTATGCAACATGAACATGAGCACCTCTCCTAACATTTTGATGAATGATTCCATCCATTTTTACCATCCCAATCTAAGGAAATGATAAGAAATAAAGGGCACGTTGAGACCTCGGGATTGGAAAAACTGATAGCAACTTAAGTTACTTGGTGAAGTTATTGATCTGATATAAAGTTGTTGTTTCATGTTATTGCAGAAATCGGACGCGTATAAGGATTTAATCAAGGTTTTATTGATCATGAGAGTTTATTTAGGTCGCTAGGACTACAACCAAACGGAACTAGAAGATTAACCAAATTTGACGGTTGGCCTCCGGTGGAGGTCAAAAAAATAATGTCAAAGGTAAAAGAAGAGGGTATCCAATCTCAATTATGAAACTTTGGTCTTGTCTACTTAGTTGTAGGAAAATGGAAACATTCAAAGAATGCCTCCCTTGCAAATCCCTTCTATGGCTTGGCCTGGGGTTCAAGGACTTCCAGCTACACCTGTAATTAAGAGAGTAACAAGACTTGATGTGCCGGTCGATAAATATCCAAATGTAAGTAAAGGATCTTTATAGTACATAGTTAGTAAAATTATTCATTTTTCTATCTATGTTGGTGTTTCTTCTTATTCAAATTCTGGCCGTCTAATTTCGTCGGTCGAATTTTGGGTCCTCGTGAAAATTCTCTTAAAAGAGTTGAATCGTTGACCAGGTGTCCGGTGTACATACGAGGCCAGGGTTCGTTGAAAGATGCTTTAAAGGTATCGCAGAATTAAAAAGATGGGAGGCAAAGAGCGGACCCACACAAAAACCTTAAATGTATTCCAACTGCTACTTTGGAACTGCATAGCATGTTTGCTTGTTCTTGTTAAAGTTCAGAATTAGTTAAATTTACTTGTTAAATGATCTGTAATTATTGAACTCGCTCTAGAAACATGTCACTGTTTGTTGGTTTTATAGATTGGCTTATCAAAACACAGTGTTTGGTAATCTCTCCCTGAATTTGGAAAATTTTGATTTCAGGTTTATTGATAACTTTGGTACCCATGTAATTGTCGGTCTAAAGATGGGAGGCAAAGATGTAGTATATTTGAAGCAGCTGCATGCATCTCATATTCAACCTTCTGAAGTACAAAAAAGATTGAAAGAGACTGCAGACAAGAGGTTTTTAGATAGCAATGGAGACTATGGAATAAGTTCTGAGCAATATAGCAGCAACAACAGGGTTTGTTCACCTTAATTATTATCTATTTTTCTGTTTGTTTCAGTTTTGTAGCTGAATGCAGATATTCCATCATTTCATTTCAGCTGAATAATTTAATAATAAATTTTCTCAATGGCTGAGCAATCTTTTTATGTTATTAATGAAATTTGATCTATCGAGATGAAATGGTAACACTCAAAGCCCTCTACCAAAATAAAAGATTGGTCAACGTAGAGATAGCTCTATTAAACGGCTAATGTCTTTGTTATGACTGAGGGCATGTCTTGGGCACTTGTTTGTCTGTGGCTTCAGCATGTATGTGTTATTTTCAGAAACATTACCGGTTTTCGATTAAATGTAGTTAAATTGCTCTGATAATAATGATATAGTAGTTTGAAAGGAAACTTGGAAAGAGAGGAAAACAAGAAATGGTTTGTCGCAAAAAACCTAGAATGGTAGTATTGCCTTCCCATACAAAAGGGCAAAAAAGAGAGTTTGTGACATCTCTAAATGCTGGATCTTTGAAAACATTTTGGACAATGCTGTTAATGCTTTGACAAAAAAGTATAATCCAACAAACTGCACTCTCATGTGAATTGCATTAACCATTTTCAGGCATGACCAAAGTTGCAGTTCTGCTCGAGGTTGCACGGATTATTCTTATTCTTAAGTATTTTTCTTTTCTAAATTTAAACTAAATGACTGTACATGAACTCTGTGGAGTTTATATCTCTCAGTTTTCATCCAAATAACAGCATGTCTTATTTTCGTCATTAATTAAGGTTATTATTTTACATTGATTATATTTTGTCAACATAGTCTGTGTGAGATCTCATTTTCCTTCCAAGCTTTCTTTTATGTATCTTGGTCATAGTGGATTTTTTTTCCCTTGAATTTCTATTTTTGTTTTACCTATTTGTCGTTTTTTCTATTTCTTTTTCAGTTAGAAATCCCCCATCAGTTTCTTGTTCTCAAAAGGAGGTTTGTCTAATCATTTGGTTTATTAACGAGATTGAAGTTCTGCAAAATTAGACGACGAGTGAGCTTTCTTATGAACATTTGCAAGAGAAGAGGCGGACTTGACAGTAGGAACCTGTCTCATAATGAGTGGTTGCAAAGTGTTCAGCTTGAGCCTGATGCAATGTCAATGTCCTTTATTCCTCTCACCTCCCTCCTGAATGGTGTTCCTGGATGCGGATTCTTAAGCCACGCCATAAATCTTTATTTACGATGTGAGCAACACTACACCATTTTGATTATACATATCTCATAATTTTCTATTTTCGTAGCATAAGCCAAATACTTTTTTTTTTTTTTTTTTGATTTAACGCCAGAACTATATGGTTAAACTCAGAGGTTCACTTGTATCATTAACTAATAAGGAAGGATCATTTCACCTACTTCATTGCCCCCAACCCTCTCTCGTACCTCATGTAAAGGTGGGCTCATCCAATGATTTACAAAGAGCATAAGGCACAGTGCCCCGCTCTGCGCTACCGGCCCACATCTGGCGCGATGTGCGCATGGTGGAAGGTCACGAGTGATGGGCGCAATGTGCGCGGTGGAGGCCATTGCTTGAAGTGGGGATTGATCACCGTGCGAACTGTTCTTGCACATAGTGGCGACGATAAGTGGGAGTTTCTATGTACCTTCACCAAATGCTCGAACTTCAAAGATGAAGTGGAGTTTGAAGTTGGAGCATGCTAGCAGCTAAGGAAATAGAAAAACTCTCAAAAGTGGCAATTATTTTTGTACATCCTAACTTATGAGTGCGCAGAGGATGCTTTGCTTGGAGCATCAATCAAAAGCTGATTGAAGTTTGGGAGTATGCCGATGATTCGCCACAAGTTTGGAATCAAACCTTCGAGTAAGCTCTCTATCTCGATCTATTTTCGTCGGTTTGCCCTAATTTACTATTGCTGGTTTCTGCGTTGTCCTAAGTATTAATCACTTTGTCATATGACAAACAGTGCCATTTTCCCTCCTCCTTTTCTCTCTCCCACTTAGTCGTCTATTCATCTTTCTTGATTCTCTAAGGGGGGATAGTTTCTTGATTTTGAATTGAGATCGTTGTCTTTTACTTCTCGATTTCAGAGCTCGTTTTTCCTCCTTAGTTGCTGCACTTGCCGAACTTTGCCTCGAATTTGGTAAACAAAAATTCGCCGGAGCAGACCTGAGTGGATTTGATGAGTGAATTTCTTGATTTGATGAGTGGANAAAAAAAAAAAAAAAACAGTAGTATCATTATGTGTTGTATGATGGACATACGAAACTGTATGGGAGTTATTATGAATTGAAAGTACTCTCAACCCACAACAATTATTATTTTTGTAAACTTGATTATTTTAGTTACCAACCAAAGGAGTAATAGAAAGATTTTTTAATTTCGTAAATTTACAAATCAAAACTGACTGAAAAGACTAATCAAAACCAATAAAAAGAGCCCAAGATTAAATAAGATTCACAAACAATTCGGGCTTTGTTTGGATTTCAAATAATGCATTGTTTGGAGTTGATGGCTGAATCTAGAATCAAACTCAGGATCAATTTCGAAGAGAAATACTTATTTTTCACTTTTGGTCTGTCTTGTTCAATTAATGTGTCATTAAAATAATTAATAAATTAAAGGAAAAACTAAAACCTGATTTTTAATGATAAAAAGTTCAGTTCAACACTAATACTATTCTTCACCAATTCTCCACAATTTATGCTATTTATGCAAACAGAACTTCGGCGCCTGCAGGACTTGGATAGTTTAATGATTTATCCCTCTCTATCTTCCAGTGTATGCATCTGGAAGAAGCAAAACCAGAATTTTATTAGGTATATATACTCGTTCCTTCCATTCCATTCTCTTTTTATAAGTTTTCCCGTTTGATGGAATCATAGATCAATTTGTTTTGTTAGCTTTCATCATTTTCTCCTACTACTTCACCTATCAGGCTAAACCATCAGTTGGTGGTGTTCGTTGTTTGGATAACTTCTCCGTGTGCCTAAAATTTTAACCTTTTCCGGGTATTCTGTTTGATAACTGGTCACAGAAATTTCTACTCTCCATGGAGCAGTTGGAAATGGCTGCCTTGGCTTTTACTGATGTTAAAGTTCTTAAGTTACTTGGTTTGCTTCTGTTTTCTATTTCTTCCAGGTTTACTTAGTAATGAACTCGGTGTTACTTTTATAAGGGGTCTTGATATAGTTTTCCATCATTTCGGCAGTGAATTAGCCTCTCCTAGGTCAGTTCTTTTCTCGGTTGATATCGCTTGGCTAAATAAACTAGTTTCTTATCTCCATTTTGTTCATTTTTTTAATATTCAGGATTTAGCAATGACCGAAATATTTGGAAATTCAATTAATACAGGAGTTTCCCTGCATGAGTTTATTTGCCGACATCAACCATTGAGTTATGCATCTCATTTATCCTTTAGATGTGTAAATTTTTTTTTCAGTCCATGAATTGAACACTTGGTGTATGCATGAAAATAAGATAGTTAAGAATACACAACTAAGTTCTGTTGTTAAGTCTAGTAAGGTTGGTGATTCTCATTTTGTCTCAAACATGGTTACTAAGGATGAATCTGGGTGGGTCTGTGACGAAGAGGAGGAAGATGAATTTACATACCAAGAAAAACGATACGAAAATTTTGAGGGAGTTCGGAAATCACCTGCATGGGGAGATTTGGCTCTTCACGAGGACTCAAATGGTGAACCTATTGGTGTTGAGGAGACAAAATCAGATTCAAGAGATATAGTTGACATGACCAAAAGTAGATTATATTTTTCAGAGGAAACAGATGAGAACGTGTTGTCAAACCGAATATTGTTGCTAAGTAGGAAAAATAAAGTGAGAAGTGCATTAGAATTATTTAGATCTATGAAATTGATGGGTCTTCTACCAAATTCACATTCTTGTAATTCTCTATTAGCTTGCCTTTTTAGGAATGGCCTGCTTCATCATGGTCTAACCGTCTTTGAATTTATGAAGACGAAGAAGCTATCTTCTTAAAGCAATTGAAAGTTCAAAAGGATGCTATTCTGCCCTTCAATGGTTTACGGAATGGGGACAGGATTGTCAAGTGAAGAAAGAGTTTGATGCAATTGTTTACAACACCATGCTATCAATTTGTGGAAAAGTGAATAACTAGTGTGAAAGTGAGAGGATATGGAGACTAGTGGAGGAGAATGGATGTAGTCCAACTCAAATTACTTATTGTTTATTGATTACCTCTTTTGTTAACAGTAATCAGAATGAACTTGGACTCGATGTTTATAGAGAAATGATTCAAAATCACTTTGAGCCCGGCAATGAATACGATGCAAGCTGTAATTGGTGCATGCAGTCATGAAGGGAGGTGGGAATTTGCATTAAGTGTTTTTCAAAATATGTTGAAACGGAAGCTCCGGCCTAATCTTATTGCATGCAATGCATTGATAAATGCACTTGGAAAAGCTGGAAAGGTTGAATTAGCATTTAGGGTTTATGATATTATCATCAAAACTTTAGGTCATGAACCCGATTCATATACATGGAATTCGTTACTTAGTGCCTTGTACAAGGAAAAGAGATATGGTGATGCCATACAACTCTTTGAAAGCTTACAATATGAGAAGAATTTTCAGTTAAATCAATATTTGTACAATACTGCTTTATTATCTTGCTCCACATAAATACATACACCCAATGGATCAAATACCTAAAAACACTAATCAAAATATTTCATATCGATTTGAATTACATGAATAAAATAAAAAATATATATTAAATCAAATCGAAGCACATAAACCTCGTAGTCAAATGTATATAAATATTCATTAATTAGATATAGATATCAAAATCAAAAACAGAAGCATCAAAATCAAACTACATGCATAAAACCATCCTAGTCAAACCATATAAAATAACTAATACTAATGCAAACATATGTAAACATTTGTAAGTAAGATACAAATATCATGAACATTAAAAACAAAATTTAAAATCAAATATTCCAACTAAAACCAAAACATATAAGCCTCATAATTCATGGATAAACTTAAAAAAGGGCATATGCAAATCCTTTAATATCAGCCAAATTTTATTAATTTTCTAGAATCATATTTAAAAAATTAAACGAGATGATCCAAGTGCCCATATAAGTAAACATTCATGAAAAATTATAATTTTTTTAAAGTGCCAGATACCTTAATATTCCACAATAAATATTGAATATTATTAAGTCAAAGACTCCTATTAACCAATCAAACAATTGAGTAAACAATGTACAAGTGATCAATACTACAACGGCAAGACCTTTCTACTTCTCAATTAGAGCATAATTATTCTAAACCAACTCATTATCAATCAAAAACACAAACCAGTCACAAACACAATATAAAAAATTTAGAGAAAAAGAATACACGACAAAAGCATATGAGAAACGCAAGCCAATCACAATATGAGAAACAAATTACGATTATAAACCAACAACTCACTCACAATTAGATAAAGAGTACACAGAACACGATAGGAACCCAAGAAAAACGCAAAAGCAAATTAGGGCAAAATGAAAAAAATTAGAGCAAGAGCTTACTCAAAGGATTAATCCGAAATTCGGGCGAATGGTCGCGGAACTGGAAAGTGCAGCAATCAGGGAGGAAAAACGCGCTTTGAAATCGAGAGAAGTAACCGAGAAGGATCTTGATTCAAAATCAAGAAACTATTGCCTCCTAGCGAATCAGGAAACGTTAATAGACGACTAAATGAGAGAGGGAAAAGGAGGAGGGATGCGTTGTTTGTCATATGACAAAGTGATTAATAGTTAGGGAAACGCAGAAACCCGAAATAATAAAATAGGGCAAACCGAAGAAAGATCGAGAAAGAGAGCTTACTCGAAGGTTTGATCTCAAATTTGTGCCGAATCATCGGGATACTCCGGAACCGTAGCAAGCAGCGAGGGAAAACGCGCTTGGACACCAAGAGAAATAAGACTGATCCGTAGGTGGAAACGAAATATAGTAATTTGTTTCAACCCGAGACATAAACAAAGACTAGGATAATCTTTCGCAAAGTATCTCGATCAAAATGAAGAAAATATCGTCGGCTAGAATGGCAAATGGATGACGAAGTGGGAGACTGAGACGAGAGATTGCAGAAGAAGTTGAAAAGTGGCGCCATTGAAGATGATTCCAAGTTTATATAGCCGTAACTGTAAAATATAACCGTTGAAATTCACATGATGACTATCGCTAACCCACCCTTGGCTCATATCAGTAGACTTGGCCTCCTCTTTTTGGGCTTTGGCCCAAACTTGTTTTCAATTAACGGCAAGACAAAGCTTATCACAACAATGAAAATTAACGGCAATGCATAATTTATACCTTCCAGTCTAAAAACATCAGCGATATAAACTTTAAACTCTTTATTTTTAATACAATCTAAACCTCTAATTTTCAACGGTCGCAATTAGATCTTACTATCAAGTTAACCACGAAAACTGTCCATGAGCATACCCTTAATTCCATTTAGTAAGTTTCAATCTAATTTCAAAACAATCCAACTATTTTAGCTCAATTTTGGTTCTCTCTCTAGCTATTTCGAAGAATTGAGTGCGCAATAAACTTTAAAATCATGTTAGAATTCGTTAAATGTGGTAAAAAATCATTTTTAGCACCTTACTAAATGAAAAAACCTGGTGTATAAATTATAAATTTTACCATATAAGTCGATGGCAATGTCCACAGTTGATTACTGAAAGGCGGATATTTTGTTTCAAGAAATTAGAGTAATTTGTAAATAACCTTAAATGCAATGTTCAAATTATACTCTACTCAAAATTAAAATATATCATGCACCACTCCATAATCCAATAAAATATACCATTTTTTATGTAAACAATGTGAATTTAAGCCATGCAGATCGAAAACTACCACAAGATCTCTTCGCTGAGCTCGATAATTCATGTTTGGAGTGGTCTCATTAATCATCTGAATCCAAGCAGGACATCCATCTTTCTCCTCTACAAGCCTAAATATGTACTCTTAAGTCTTCATCGCTAACAAATGGTGACTTTTCACATACTGTCAAAAGCATAATTCAGCTACTTCAACTATAAGGAAGGGGTAGGTCGAGATTGCGAATTAGACCAAGACAGCATAGCAATTCGGTCTCAATCCCTAAACACCGTGCAATTGAAATTGAAACTGTAGGTAGAAAAAGACTCGAAACTATATAAAATTCGACCTAAAATCAAATAAAAATCAACTAAAATTCAAGATAAACTCAAAATGCATTTCCAAACAAAGTTCAAACACTCAAAATCTGACTCAATCATACAAGTACACGACCTAGAAGCTGTTTTGCCTTTTTTTAAATTGAGATTTGATTTATTTCTTCGAAACTTGCTACCGATATATTTCTTTTACCAAATTTAAAATTGAGTTAAATTTACAAAATATTGTTCGTTCTGTGTTGCAACAACCGGTCAAAAATTCAAAAATTTTGAAATTGCTAAATTTACAGAACCAGGCCCAATAACTATTTTGTCTACTTACATTTGGGCTTTAGAATCAAAATTTGTAAGGCCCAGAAGTCAAAAAAATGTTCAAATTTTATTTTTACCTAAACCAAAGAGATTTCTTGGACCCCATAAGAACATTGATGCGAAAGTGAATGAAGAGATTGCCCGAGAATAGGGTTTGGGATGGAAATAGCTCACCTAACCTATCGAGCTATTTGATCATCAAACGAAACAATCAACTAGTGTGAAACTCGATATATTTCTTAAAACTCGAAAGAACATTAACGTAAAAGTGACTAAAAAGATTGCTTGGGAATAGGGTTTGACATACAAATAGAACAGTTGAAGTTTGGCAAGTTTTCAACTATGCACGCAATCATCCTTGTTATTTTCATCGTTTTCAACACAAGCTAATTCATGAGCTTCCAAGTTACACAAATTAACCTCAAATATGTGGCAAATCATTTGCCCATTTAGTTTAAACATTTCATTGCTTTAGCTGATTTGGTTATGTAAAGATTGGAAAAGCAAGAGATAAAATCCATAACCATATCAAATTCGAAATGGTTTCTTTGTGATATTGAGCAACTACATAGTTACTTTTCCAACTTGTATCGAACAAAATCAAAGAAATGCAAAGGGCATGAACAATTTCATGACTCCTAAAAGTCCATTCTTTTTCATCCTAATATTTTCCAACCCTTTGAGTTTATAGTGAATCTATGATATTCTTCTACTTTATTAACTTCCACTATCTCTTATTTACTTCCCCAATGTACAACTATCACGATATTTCTATAAGTAGAAAGTGTAAAAAAATTTAGCTATTGTGAATTTGTGATTTAAGTAAAAAACTAAATGTCTTAACTAAAGATACTCTAAAGCAGATTAAAATGCATCAAGGAAGAAATAAACGTCATCAACAAAGTGAATTTGTGAATTTGTTTCCGATTGTTAATAGGAGTTTGTGACTTTAATAATATTATATATTCATTGTGGAATGTTAAGGAATCTCGCACTTTTAAAAAAAAATTATTAGTGTTTTTTTTTATGTTTAGTTAACTTATATGGCACTTTGATCATTAATGATATTAGAAAGAATAAATTATTTACAAAATAAAAATAAAATTTAATTGAAAACAGGTTTGGGCCAAAGCCCAAAAAGAGGATGCTAAGTCTACTGATATGGGCCTATGGTGGGTTAGCGATAGTCGTGTGAATTTCAACGGTTATATTTTACAGTTACAGCTCTATAACCCTAGAATCATCTTCAATGGCGCCACTTTGCCAACTTATTCTGCAATTTCTCGTCTCAATCTCCCACTTCGTTGTCCATTCGCCATTCTAGGCGGCGATATTCTCTTCATTTTCGATGAGATTCTTTCCCATTATTTCTCTCGGTATCCGAGCGCATTTTCCCTTGCTGCTTGCTGCGATTCCGGAGTATGCCAAGGATTCGCCACAAGTTAGGAATCAAACCTTCGAGTAAGCTCTCTATCTCGATCTGTTTTCGTCAGCTTGCCCTAATTACTATTGCTGGTTTCTGCGTTGCCCTAAGTATTAATCACTTTGTCATATGACAAACAACGCCATTTTCCCTCTTTTTCCCACTCCTAATTAGTCGTCTATTCACCTTTCCTGATTTGATAGGAAGCGATAGTTTTTTTATTTTGAATCGAGATCCTTATTGATTACTTCTCGATTTCAGAACGCTTTTTTCCTCCCGGGTTGCTGCACTTTCCAGTTCGGCGACCATTCGCCGCAAATTGGCACTAATCCTTCAAGTAAGCTGTCACTCTAATTTTTTCGTTTTCCCCTAATTTACTTTTGCGTTTCTCTTTGATTTCTATCGTGTTCTGTGTACTCTTTATATAATTGTGAGTGGGTTGTTGAGTGATGATGGGATTGTTGGTTTATAATCGTAATGTGTTTCTCATATTGTGATTGACTTGCGTTTCTCATATGCTTTTGTCGTGTATTCTTTTTCCCTAATTTTTTTATATTGTGTTTGTGACTGGTTTGTGTTTTTTATTGATAATGGGTTGGTTTAGAATAATTATGCTCTAATGAATAAGTGGAAAGGTCTTACTGCTGTAGTATTGACTATTTGTATATTGTTTCTTTGCTAGTTTGATTGGTTAATAGGAGTCTGCGACTTTAATAATATTCTATATTCATCGTGGAATTTTAAGGAATTTGACACTTTTAAAAAAAAATTATAATTTTTTTAAATATTTACTTATATGGCACTTGGATCATTTCGTTTAATTTTTTAAATATGATTATAAAAAATTAATAAAATTTGGCTGATGTTAAAAGAGTTGCATATGCATTTTTTGTAAGTTTATCCATGGTTTATGAACTTATATATTTTGTTTATAGTTGGAATATTTGATTTTAAATTTTGTTTTTAATGTTCTTAATATTTATATCTTATTTACAAATGTTCACATTTTTTTGCGTTAGTATTAGTTATTTTATATTGTGCTATTTTTTTATGGTTTGACTAAGATGATTTTATGCATGTAGTTTGATTATGATGCTTTTGTTTCTTATTTTGATATCCATATCTAATTAATAAATATTTATATATATATTTGATTACGAGGTTTATGTGAAGTATTTTTACTGATGTTTTTAGATATTTGATCTATAGGGTGTATCTATTTATGTATTTTAATTGTTTTGTCTTCGTTATGCAGTTTGATTAAAACGTTATGTTTTGTTTTATTTTATGTTTTGTTAAATGGTTTGAAGTTATAGATATTTTTTTTCTTATTTATGAAATTAATTCTTATTGCATACTCTGATTTATGAAATTTGTATAATTTTATTTTTATATTTTTTCTGTTTTATTATTTGTGTATTTTACTTGTAATGTATATAAGTTTTAATAACTTTTTTATTTATTTATGTTTTTATTTAGATATTTATTTATGATCTTTTTGTATTGACACTAGTATTTATACATGTGCCGAATTCAATGGTTTCAGTAAATCCCCATTTATTTATTTATGTATTTTGAAACATGAAATTATAAATTTCGATATGTATTTAAATGTTTGGTTTATGTGTTATAAAATTTGTATAATGTAATATCTATTTTTCTATTAAAGTTTTTGATAAATTTATGTTTATACATATTTTATTTATGAGGTTTAGGTGTTTATGTTTTTATCACTTTTTTTGTAAATGAGTTCTATGTAGGTTGTGTTATAAATTTATACAGTGTTAGTTACATATTTTATTTATGAGGTTTAGATGTGATTTTTTTTGTGTCGTTTGATTTAAATTAGGGAGATGCAGATCGCAGAAGGAGAGTGAGAGAGGGAGAGGGAGATGTGGATTGTAGAAGGAGATGGAATAATGACCCTATTTTCCATAGGGTTCTTAGGGGTTCTTGGGGGCTACCAACCATTGTGATATATTTTCTCTTTTTTTCTTTATTATCGTTCTAATTAAAAATAGATGCATTGATCAACTTTTTAATTTTTGTTATGATTTCTAGTACCTCCACTCCACAACTACATGATCACTGCTAAAACACATAGTAGACAGTCATAATCTTGGTCTGATTATGCTCTGTTGGTCGCTGAGGAAAAGAGATGTCTTTTAAATAGTTCAACTGATATTGTATATATTTGTGTTGTGTGTTCTTTTTCAATTCAGCGTAGGGGACCACTAAGGTGTTATATGATTGATAACTAATAGTGATTATTGGGCTTGGCACCTGTCATCTGATTGATGACAAGTCTTATAAGATTTATTTATTTATGATGTTTGAGGGTTCTTTGATTGATGTCATGTGATTAACTATAAATTCATTTTCTTTGTATGGTCATTGAATGATATTTTGTTGATTGATGTGTTGTACTAGAGTTGGTTAGTTAATTTGATTGTATTTTATGTTGGATTAATTGCTATTGACCCCCCAAAATGTTAAATTCTACTTTATTTCATTCTTTATGGTTTTTTTTTTCTTTTTTGCTTTGAAATACAGATTATTTTATTTTTATTCTCTCTGTTGATGGTTTAATTTTGATTGTTTAATGATACTTGGTGCGTTTTAATCCTCTTGAGGTTTAGTTAAGGCATTTGATTTCTCTATTTTGTTTAAATTTTAATACAAATTCACAAATTGCTAGTTTTTTGTTTTAATGGTTGGGTAGTTTTTATTATGTTTGTTATGTTTGCGGTTTTATTTTTAATATTTTGGTACATTGTTCTGAAGTTTTTTTTTTCATTTTTATGATGTTTATTATATCTGAATTGTATGACTTTATTTTTATTTATTATGTATTTTGATTTGAAATGATGTATTTTGATTCTTATGGTTTTGGTTTATTTATAGTCCTTTGTTTTATTTGAATGGTTATGTGTTGTGTCTTTTGATTTAAAGTTTATGAATTCTATTTAGGCATGTTGATCTATGATCTTTATGTATTATTTTGCCCTGTCTATGTAGTTTTTATTCAAATAGGTATGTGCAATTAAAGTTATAACATTTTCAATATAAACTTAGTGTTTATGATATCTATTATGTTTATAATATTGATAGTTAATAAGTTCTCATCCATATCTTAGTTTTATTTATGTTTTTGATTATTTTGATGTATACGTTTTATTTTTATTTATGTAATTTTTTATTGAGGTCAAGTGTCTTGTTTTCTTATTGAAATGATCAACTTTGTTCTTCCATTTCTACTGTTGATCTCCTTTGGATTATACATGGGGTTCTGTCAAATTGTTATTAGTGGCACAACTTGCTTTATGCAATGGGGTTTATCATTATGATGTCTTATTTACATTTTTATGTTTTGTATACAAATAATTTAATATTTGCCTCTTATAAATAGTAGTTTTTGTTTTTCTATGTTGGTTTATATGTTTTAAATATTACTTTTTATATTTGTGTAAATAGTAGTTTTTGTTTTTCTATGTAGTTTTTATATCGTTTTTGTATGTTGATTTTATTTGTAATTATGTTTTATTTATGAGAATTATATATTTTTGTTAAAAAATATACTAATTACAGTTTGACACGTTAAAAAATATACAAAGAAGATAAATTTAGCATTACTCTTAGTGTAATAAGTTATTTGTAATTTGAATAGTTTATTTTTCTTAAATGTTTGTTAGTCATCATGTTATGATGTTATGATTTTGGAAAAAAAAGGTTCAACATTCTTAATTCTCTAGTTAACTTTATGAGATATTATTGAATGTTTTTTTAAGTTTTATGTAATAATGCTGGATTATTATGGAAATTTTTTATAGGATTAAATAGTTGACAAATGGTAAAACTGCTATTGCTAGTATAATTCAATGTGATGGGAATAGTTGACATGTTAAATATATGTCGTTGCCCTTTCTTTAAATTGCTCTTGATTTATGTTTTCTTTTTTTNGATAAATTTAGCATTACTCTTAGTGTAATAAGTTATTTGTAATTTGAATAGTTTATTTTTCTTAAATGTTTGTTAGTCATCATGTTATGATGTTATGAGTTTGGAAAAAAAAAGTTCAACATTCTTAATTCTCTAGTTAACTTTATGAGATATTATTGAATGTTTTTTTAAGTTTTATGTAATAATGCTGGATTATTATGGAAATTTTTTATAGGATTAAATAGTTGACAAATGGTAAAACTGCTATTGCTAGTATAATTCAATGTGATGGGAATAGTTGACATGTTAAATATATGTCGTTGCCCTTTCTTTAAATTGCTCTTGATTTATGTTTTCTTTTTTTTAAATTATGAGATTTGTTGATTCTTCATTGACATCATAAAAATATGACTTACGGTTAATTTGTTATGTGTAGTAATTTTTTCTATATGTAGTTACTTTTAGGGAGTGAGAGCCTCCATCAGTAGCTAAGTCAATTTCTATTTCGATGATTGTCTTTGAAATTTGACATAGAGAAAGAATAGAATTGAAAATTCTTCTCATGTGTTTTGAGAACTAATAAAATTGATAGTTCCTCTAATGTGTTGGTTTGTCAAGTATCTTCTTTTTTATGTTGATTACACTAATTTATTTTTTCTTCTTTTGAATTATGAGATTAGTTATTTCATCATTAACACTATAAGAACAAAACTTAAGTTCAATTTGTTTTGTGTTAATAGTTCTTGGTACAATGTTCTTTGTTTGTGTTGCAAATATAATATGACTTTATTAGTATTTTAATTAGATGGGTAATTAGAGAAGATTATTAGGTTATTTTTTCTTTATTCTCTTTGTTGATGGTGTTTATTTGGTACTTGGTGCATTTTAATGTACTTTAGAGTATGTTTAGTTAAGGCATTTAAATATTTTTATTTTGGTTAAACTTAAATCACAAATTCAAAATAGTTAAATTTTTTTACACTTTCTACTTATAGAAATATTGTGATAGTTGTATATTGGGGACGCAAATAAGAGATAGTGGAAGTTACTAAAGTAGGAGAATATCATAGATTTACTATAAACTCATGGGGTTGGAAAATTTTAGGATGAAAAAGAGTGGACTTTTAGGAGTCATGAAATTGTTTATGCCCTTTGCATTCCTTTGATTTTGTTCGATACAAGTTGGAAAGATAGCTGTGTAGTTGCTCAATATCACAAACAAACCATTTCTAATTTGATATGATTATGGATTTTTTCTTCTGAGTTTTAAGAAATATATTGAGTTTCACACGAGTTGATCGGTTCGTTTGATAAGCAAATAGCTCGATAGGTTAGATGAGGTATTTGCATCCCAAACCCTATTCTCGAAAAATCTCTTCATTCACTTCCGCATCAATGTTCTTTATGGGTTCCAAGAAATCTCTTTGATTCTTAAATTTTAACATTTTTTTTCACTTCTGGGTCTTACAAATTTTGAATCTGAAAACCAAATGTAAGTAGAGAGGCCCAAAATGGCTAGTGGGCATGGTTCTGTAAATTTAGGGATTTTAAAGTTTATGAATTGTCTTGATTGGTGTCTAGCGACCAGTCGTTGCAACACAGAACGAACAATATTTTGTAAATTTAACTCAATTTAAAATTTGGTAAAAAAAAATGTACGGTCAAGTTTCGAAGAAATAAATCAAATCCTTAGTTTAAAAAAAGGTAAAACAGCTTATGGGTCATGTAATTGTTGAGCGGTAGGCACTTCAATCTTACAAGCCTCGTTTTTCATCATCTAGAAAATGCTTACACCCTAAAAAAACAGTAACTTTGTTCTTCATCATAATCGAACATGCGTTTCTTCTTGGCTACTCATTGTCTAACAAATTATGAGTAAATTACATTAACTTCATTCACATTGCATCATAAGCGAGATCCAACATTTTAATAAAATTTAAAATATATTTTTATTGTATTTGAGTCTGATTTTGAGTGTTTGAAATGAGTTTGGAAATGCATGTTGAGTTTATCTCGGATTTAGTCTGTTTTGGTCAATTTTTATTGTATTTTAGGTCGAATTTTATATGATTTCGGGTCTTTTTCGATCCACAGTTTTTGTTTCAGTTGCACGATTTTTAAGGATTGAGACCGAATTGCTATGCGGTCTTGGTCTAATTCGCAGTCTTGACCCACCCCTTTATTATAGTTGAAGTAGCTGAATTATGCTTTTGACAATTTGTGAAAAGTCACTCTTTGTTAGCAATGAAGACTTAAGAGTACATGTTTTGGCTTATGGAGGAGAAAGATGGATGTCCAGCTTTGATTCAGATGATGAATGAGACCACTCCAAACATGAATTATCAAGCTCGGCGAAGAGATCTTTAGGTAGCTTTCGATCCGCATTGCTTAAATTCACATTGTTTTACATGAAAAATGGTATATTTTATTGGATTATGGAGTGGTGCATGGTTTATTTTAATTTTGAGTAGTGTATAATTTGAACATTGCATTTAAGGTTATTTACAAATTACTCTAATTTTTCAAACAAAATATTCACCTTTAAGTAATCAACTGTGGACATTGCCATCAATTTATATGGTAAAATTTATAATTTATATACCATGTTTTTTCATTTAGGAAGGTGTTTAACATGATTTTTTTACCGCATTTAGTGAATTCTAACCTGATTTTAAAGTTTATTGCATAGTCAATTCTTTGAAATAGCTAGAGAGAGAACCAAAATTAAGCTAAAATAGTTGGATTGGTTCTAAATTAGATTGAACCTTACTGAAGGGAATTACGGTGTGCTCATGGACAGTTTTCGTGGTTAACTTGACAGTAAGATCTAATTGTGACTGTTGAAAAGTAAAGGTTTAGTTTGTATTAAAAATAAAGGGTTTAAAGTTTAACACGTTGATGTTTTCTGACGGTAAGGTATAAATTATGCATTATCGTTAATTTTTATTGTTGTTATAAGTTTTGTCTTGCCTGATGTTTCTGAGATCGATTTCTTGTTTTGCTAGACTGGACCTCCACAATATCGAAGTAGTAGTGTTTATGAAGATGCAATTTCTGAAATGGTGAGAGATTTCTTTTGGGATGATGAAGTTCGGTGAAGTGGGACGATATGCTTTTAGAGGCAGAGACATTGGAGGAGTGTTCAACCACCAGAACGATGGTTCTTTGTTGGGTTCGAAAGGTCATTAGATCACTTTACCTTCTTCTTTCTCAATTCCCATTTTTCAATTTGTTCGTATCTTTTCATCTCGGGCCAGTGCAGTTCTCCTTCTTTTGCAGCAATCGAGAGTACGAGATAGGCTGGAGAATTTGGGAATAGGGAAATTCGTACTATTGTGTCACAAAGGTAAGGTTTAATTCTTCAAATAATGTACGATAAATCTCACATGATCGAACTTTTACTCACATTCGAGTATGTAACGTACATCTTAGAAATGATGCAAAAATGGATTGATCCGAGAATCGGGAAGTTGTTTGTTTGCGGAATGTATGGTTGACACCAGATTAAGATAATTAGTGAAATGTATTCATTGTTCGGGTTGAAGATTTTCCATTTATTCCCTTAGTTGCTGGCTTGGCATGACATAGATTTTTGTTTTTTGTTCAGGGCGTGCAATATTCATCTGTTCTGAGGCATGCCAAACCAAGACTAGTTGACCTGTATTATTCTAGTTGGTGAATTCGTACCGGTAATATGCCTATACTTTCTCTCTTCTTATCTTAAGTTACATTAAGTAGTATATATCATAGAATAACTTGGAAAATCGAACATGAAATGCAGAAGAAAGTACAAAAATTGAAATACAAGGTTTAGTTTGAAAAATCAAGATACATCCAAGTTTTGAATCTCAAACATGTCCAATATCGTTAAAGTCACTAAATTGAAGTCATTTAAGCTTATTGTAGTAAAATGGGCATAATCTTCGATGCATTTTTCGCATTTTTTCTTGATTTCAATATGCATGGAGATCGAAAATACAGCCACTTATAGAAAATTTCGATTCATATTGTTGTTCAGCTGAATCGCAAAAGGGCAACAGACAACTTACCGCATGTGAAGTGCTTCTCTTTCACTATGAAGACATGGGAATTCCATGGGAAATAGCGAAGCTCGGAGTTTGGTAGGGGATGTGGGGAGCTGTCGACCGACTGAGGATTATGGCTTTACCAAAAAGAAAAAGCCATGGGAGCTCCTCTTTACCACTGTGCTTTCATGGCTCATGTCAACACAAAAGTCAGTGCAGACTACCTGAGACTCCTCGAAGAAGACTCGAGCAGTTTGTCGGAAATGGAAAGCCTTTAGCTGGCCGGTTGAGTTGCTCCAAAGTTTGCTAATTCTGGTAGGAGGATTCTGACTAAATATTTCATGGTTGCCAGAGCCCAGTGAAGAAGATGCAAGGCTGATTCGATTGCTCGTTTTTGTTCATCTTCGAACCAAATTGAATTAACTGGGGGTGGGGAATTTATAGAGTTGTATGCATTCTAAAGAAATTCGAAAACTTTCTTAGTGATCATTATCAAAATTGATAGAAAAGTTGAACATTGAACGAAAAATAAATTTAACTCGTCAAGCTTTTCCCAAGTTGATCGATGATTCGATTTTGAGTGCTTCCCCATCCAATTCAGGTGCGAACCTGGCGAATTTCTTCGATTTCCGATCGACAGAAGCGTTCGACGAGGATTTTGATTCATCGAGCTTGTTCTTGTTCGCTTCAAGGCAGTCTTTATCCGTCGCAGTAGCGGAAGGCAAGGCGGCGCTAGATCGGTTCAAAAATTCAACCCAGACGACGCCAAAGGAACTGACAATCGAATTCATGGCGATGATCGCAGCGGCGATGACGGAGAACGAGAGAGTTTTCAAGTGAGGTTTCCGACTTGCAGAAATCGAGGGAAGAAGAGATTCTATTTAAACAAAAAGAGTAGGAGTTCTCAGCCAATCATATTTCGCCACGTTGATTCCGTCAACTTGTGGGTCCCATGTACTGGCCTACTGGGACGGTCCAATAGTCAATAAAGGTTGCGGAATTTGACAAAATATATATTCGAATCCGACGACGCACTCGTACTTCGTATCTCAGACGCGGATTCCACCGTTTCCTCGTCCAAGCCTTGGAAAATCTAGAATAAATCAAAATTCGATCCAAATTAAAAATCAACATAAATACGATTATAAATTTTTTTATATATTTTAATTGTTATAAAATTTAGAAATCCTCTTACGATTCGGTCCAGTCGGTGCTGGATCCAATCAGTACAGTTTTCAGTTCCATGATTTTGGACTTGTGGTTCCACAAGTGGGTTCATATATCGGGTGGAATCTGAATGAAATGACATATGCTCGCCCATGATGTAATTCGGACATTATATAGTCATGTGGATTGAAAATAATCACACAAAAGGAACATAATCACGAAGATCTAATCACAAATCAGAAATTTAATCACATCCAAATCAATTTTTGCTGGAGGAAATAGGCCAAATCTCACTTCGAATCACCTACATTGATTCATATAGTCAGATCTAGACTATCTACCGTCTTCTCATCCTCCCTAAAACTAGTATTATCCTCTCCTTTCTTCAATCTGCTTAGCTTCGACAATGATGTAGAAGATGAGCTCAGAGATAGAGATAGATTCGTAGAACTATCGCCTTGACATTCATAGAACAGATTGTTCAGGATTTTTTCGGTCTCTTCCCGACCTGTTGAAGCCATCCTAAGCGAGAGATTTAAGTCAATATCGGGTTCTATATTTCTCTTAAGGGAGTTCCATTCTTCTCTAATCTTCATTCTATCTCCATCACAAGGAGTAACACTCCTGCTAAAGGCGATAGGAAATTTATCGTTTATCCCTTCACCATCTTGAATTCGAGATGAATAACTTGAATTAATAGGGCTTAGCTGGCATTGAAGTGATCGAAGTTGATCTTTAATCGGCCGGTGCGATTTCCCATCGAAAGAGCTAAACATTCTTTCATGGAAGCTTTCAGATAAGCAAGATGAATTCACATTGGTCCCTCCATATATTTTCTCAGCTTCTGAACATTGAAACTCAGTTCTCGGTTTATCGTTTGGTGTCTTGCCGAAATACGGATTGTATGCGAAGTTTTCGTGAGTAATCAAGGAAGATATGCCGCCAAATCTACGTGCAGTTAAAGTGAGATTATAATCAGATACTATATAACAACATTTCAATAAGTTAAAAAACTACCGGAATTTGAAGCCATGGCTTTTGTTATTTTCTTGAAACGCTGGAATATGGCTGAACTTACACATATTTTGATCTCCATTTTGCCTAATGTACCTATGATTGGTAAGCCCTGTGAATTATGTACAAGTATGATCAATGAATATCTTTAATCGTAAAGAAAAACCGATACAATAATAAGGTATCTGTAGAAAGTCGAAAATTAGTGAAAGATGAAGAACCAAATTGCAAATGAGCTTATTTGCGACAATAATATTGAAAATCTAAAACGCCAAAGTTAAGAAACCTATAAATCTATTTCATTGCTTTTGTTGCTGTTGGAGCTTTTTTGGGTACGGGTTAAAGTAAAATTCAAATTATGTAACGAAAAAACTTAATTAATGGCTTAATTATCTTAATTGCAGTGAAAACAAAGCAATTAGGAAGATGAAGGGAATCTGTATGGGAATACCTAGACCAGAATTGTTGATTCTCTTGCTTCTGTGCATCTGAAGTTCAAACCAGAAGAAGGAAGCCGTTGAGGAAACTCATGAGAAAAACATTGAGAAATTATATGAAAATTAGTGCTATTTTTACAGATATACATGACCTGAAGATGGCTCTTGACATGGGCGATGCTAAGACCTTTCATGTTCATAAACTGAAGAACCAATTTCGGAGTAGCTTCTGCGCGAAATTAATCAATCAACAGTCAATATAATCAACAAAAAGAAAACCCCATGAAAAAACCACGTACTTTCTTGGCCACCCAGTCGTTGAACAGCATGAACAAAGCGATCATGGAGATCTGGAGTCCACCGAAGCCTCGGTATTTTGGATCTAACGTATGGACGAACAGATAATTTCTTATTATTCTCTTCAATCGTGCTATTGCTTGAGCTTCCGCCATTGAAAGGCTTACTTTCTTCATCAATGGCCTCGCTTTCGTTGTCGTTTTCATTTTGATTGGATGAGCTAGTGTTCGAATATTCTGTACTGCCCATCCCCTTCATCGGAGAAGTTCCTCTGGTGATCTCCTTTCCGGCGGAATACTGTTATGTGATTAACTTTCCGTTGCCGACTGGTCTCTCGCTTTTTCACATACAGATAATCTTAGTAGATTTGAAGATTTGAGTTGAGATTATGGCTCAGAAATGATCGTTCCTTTCTTTGGGTAAACTGAATATCATCTTGGAAAGAAAGAACTTCACAATCTTAGTCAGAAAACTGCATACATTGAATTGGGTAGATGAAAAACCTGCTCCCAGATGGCATTAGTCAAAAAATTAGGAACCCTAGCATGTGATCTTGATAGAGAATTTGATGGTAGACCTCTCTCTCTCTAGATTTGTCTGTGGAGAGTGAAAATTAAAGTCTACTGACCCATCCAGTCTACCTCTCTCTCTCTCTCTAGATTTGTCTAGGAAAGCCCGGGCTGCTGTGTTATATATGGATGTGGTCGAATGGAACAATAAATTGGCTCATGTGAATCCATAGCACTGCTTTACAACTTCAAAAGATAAGCTTCCAACCAATATGATAGGAATGAAAATAGAATGGCTAGGGCTAATTAGTAAGATGGAAAGAAAGAATTCTGGCGTTGACCCTTTCAGCACCCTCCAAACTCTTTCGTATACTTCTTCTGTCGTGGGATAAAAAGCTAATAAAAGACCTAAATCTTTCAATTTCTAGCCACCAAACTGCACACAATTTTCCTATGGAAATTAATAATTTATTTTGACGGGAATCACGGTCCTCGACGTTTGGGGAATCAGTCTCGAGGGACCTTACATCCACGGTCAATGCCAGGTTTCTCTTTCTTATCATTTCGTCCAACTTCTTAAATATGCACCCATAGACAACAAGATTATTGTCGTCATAGAAAATAAAGTAAGCCCTAGCATCCTAGCTGTGTTTCAGTGAAATGGGTTTCTCTCTCCTCTCTGTCTTTCTCTCTCTTTTTCGTGGGGCTGGGACCAAGGAACAGCTCTTTATAGTAGGTCAGCAAAAGAAGAAACAGTTTTGATCTGTACACACGAATGAAATTCATGAGGGTTTCTAGAGAGAGAGCCTTTTACGTGCATTCCAGCGGAGTTTGTGTGAAGCAGAATTGAGATTAGGGTTTCAACGAAGACAAGGCACCCGTGTGTTTTAGGGCTTGAAATCACAGGGTTCTTGATTACTGATAAAAAAGAGACGAAAAACAACTCGATGAGAGAGAAAGCTCTTAAGAAAAAGGTTTAATCCAACGCCATGTCTCGTGAAAAGTTAAATCAAGCATTAAAAATTCATATTTGCTTGACTGCCTATAGCTTTTTGCTTGAGAATTCGTGAGCCTCCTTAAGCGGATCTAAGCCATTAATTTAGCATTTGAGGTATGTCTGTCTTTGCTGGATCTCTCATGCTTTTTTTCTATTTGCAAAAAAAAAAACCAATTAACAACAAATTTAGCATCGAGATGATATTTTATTGTATAATTTGATTTAAACTTATGAAACTTATTCTCATTAGTATAAGGTCATAATTGAAATTTCTCGTGATACTATAGTGGGGAAATTGGACCGAAATAGCAGTTCTAGGTCTTGG
>QAOC01006024.1:26253-37151 GCA_003255005.1 Begonia fuchsioides
AACTTGGCCGGATATTACGCACCGGAGAAGAAAGGGTCGTGAGGAACTGGATTGAATAAGGCACTCGGCTTTTTCATTCAATCTATTCTCTACTTTACAATGAGGGTCTAATGCCCTTTATATAGACAAAAACTAATAAGGAAATATTCACAAGAATGATCCTAAACCTTTGGATCTCTGTTTGACGGTTAGGATGGCAATCCGTGTGCTTGCATTTGATTGGACGATCCTTGGATGCACACGAGCCTTCGGATTCGATGGATGGCTTGGATCGTAGGCTAAGGGCAATCCGTGTGCTTGTTTTTGATTGGATGTCCGGTGGTTTACACGGATTTGTTCGGGCGAATTTGGAGAAGATCTTGGATTGCCGTCGGGAATCGGGGGATCGCGCCGGATATCAAGGGATTGCCCGGTATGCTCCATGGTGTGCTCCCGTTGCACATCAGGGTAGGGGTCACGCACCCCCCACGCACTGTTCTCGAGCAAGGGGTCAGCCCCTGCTTCACCACTGACCGGGGGACCGACCGAGGGTCAACCCCCGAGGGTCAACCCCCCAGGGTCACCCCCTGCCCTTGACGCGGGGGACAAACCCCGCCACCGCATCAAGAGCGGGTGGCTTGCCCGGGGGTTGACCCCCACTCCGGGGGGCTGACCCCCAACGCTCCTGAGGCGGGTGGTTGACCCCCCGCCCCATTTCGCCTCAGAACCGGGGGGTGGACCTCCTGGTTCACTAGCAGCCAGCTCTCCGGTTGTGGTCGGTCTGTCTCCTGTTAGGATTTTTTATATATATTTAAGAGTTCGAGGTTTTTTCGATATATTTTTTCAAAGTTTAGGGTTTTTTACATATTTTACTATAATTTTTATATGTATGAACCAATTAAGGAATAAATGTAGTAGTTTACCTAAAATGTTTGATTGATGAGTTTAACATATATCTGTGATGATAAGTCGGAGAAGATAAGTAGGAGATATTTGTGTTAGGGTTTGCTTATTGGGCTGCGTAGTTCGGTAGATCAATCACCCTCTTCTTCGTAAGCACAGATCCATTACCTTCAAAAGCAATTTAGGGTTTCAACTTTGTAGACCGGCCCCAGGCCCCCAACGTTGGGATCCAATTCCAGACTAATTATCTTCAAAACAAGAGTTAGCTATGGGAATTCATTCACGGTGTGTTTTTTTTCTCAGGAGACCACTAACTCTTGCTCAATTTGTTAATCGCCGCACCAATGGCGGCTTTCCGATCAGTGTTCGACGGTGGAGAGATCAGGGCAGAGTTCGAAAAGGCTGGAATCAAGTCCTGCTTGATTCCTCTTACATGGAAGCATCTGATTCAAAATCTTAACGCGATCATCGACGCCGGTGAAGGCGATTTTCAATGGGAGCAGCATGTGCCTTCTCTTCCATCTGCCGCTTATGCTCTCCTCCGCGCCAAGTTCAAGCCCCTTACCTCCTCTGTGCATTCCGTTTTCCATTCTTCTGATCAAGTCACCACCAAACTCCTCATCAAGCTTCAGGTCTTCATCGCTCCCTCTCTCTTCTTAAAGCATATTGACAGTTAGCCGCGCCATTCAATCGGTTGGCTGATTTCTCAGTTAGGGTTGAGATTCTATTTCCTTCTTTTGATGTTGAATTTTACGTGCATATAAGTTTACGTTAAAAATTTATTCTTCGAAAAATCTACGTATGTATACGAAGTAGTCTCTGTATACATATCTGGATATGCATTTGACAAGCAAGATAGTAGGCGTGAACAATTGATTATCTTATGTATCCTTAGAATGGAGAATTCGTGGAGGCTGTGATCATGAGATATGACTCTCGTTTAGGAAAATATGGTGGGCAACCTCGTCACGGCGGTCTGCGTTCTACCTTGTGCATTTCATCTCAGGTGTACATTGTTACCATCTCATTTTTTATATTTCCCCAGCATTCTTTACCCTGCCATTGAACTAAGGAACGTTTTCAACTTTTCTAGGTTGGTTGCAAAATGGGTTGCAATTTTTGTGCAACTAGAACTATGGGATTCAAAAACAATCTTACTTCTGGGGAAATTGTGGAGCAGTTGGTCCATGCATCTTCTTACTCGCAGATACGCAGCATTGTTTTCATGGTGAGTTCAATCCTCCTGGGAAAATGAAAAAAATGCATCTTCCAATTTTATTAAACCATCTTTGGGTGTACTCCACAAATGATCCCTTTTGAAGGCACCATTCAGTCTTGTTCAAATTTTATAATCTAATGCTAACCATCAGTAAGTTGGTGATTTATGTCTATACAATACAGGAATGGGAGATTTTAAACTAAATTCTCAGGAAAGATTACAGTCTGTCTCAGTCTTCCTTTGACACATATCAATTCCTGTCATTATATACAAAGTATTTTTACTCCTCTTTGTGAAAATATTTTGAGGGGATGTATCCCTGTTATTTGTTGCCCTTGGAAAATCTCCCTGTTCATGGTAACAACATCCAATTCAACGCACTCCAACAAAACATCGCATGGCAGACACTACTATCCAACCTCAAGTCTGGTAAAACGACTACAGACTTTTTTGGTATTTTACAGAATTGGTTGATATATCTCTTACACAATTTTCCCTTAAAGCCATTCACTATCTTCTAAAAAGCATCCTCCCCCACTATTAAAAAACTGCCATAAAATATTCCACATAATTGAACACCACTAACCGACATCATTTTATCTTCTACTATAAACTTTACCAAATAATTTCTTCCTTTGCGTGACCTTTGCATTTGTTTCTCATTTTTTCTTGTATTTCACTTCAAGTACCTAGCATTTAATGACTGTTATAATTCTTCTCCTTGTTGGAGTATTACATACACCCAATGCCTTTGTAGATATTGTAAAGAAGGTTGATAAAATTGTACTTTTTTGCTCTCCCGGCCAACCAAAAAATTGAAAATTGCAGTACTTGGCTGCAACCGGTTTTGTTTGGGCTCTCGTTTAATTTATTACTGTTTTGTTAGGGGATGGGGGAGCCGTTGAACAACTATGCGGCCCTCGTAGAGGCTGTTCATAACATGACTGGATCGCCATTCCATCTAATGCCCAAGAGAATGACTGTGTCCACGGTAGATCCTAATAATGCTCTGGCCGGTCATTGTTCTTATTGTTGGAGAGTTTCTTCTTTATTATTTCATCCTATGGAATTATTACAATTGAGACTAAAATAAAATAATCAAAATTTGACAGATTAAAAATGACTTCAATTGCGTTTGGTGTCCATAGGTTGGCATAGTTCATGCTATAAAAAAACTTCATCATGATCTTCCTGGCGTGAACTTGGCTGTTTCTTTACATGCACCTGTTCAAGACATCCGATGTCAGATAATGCCAGCAGCTCGGGCTTTTCCGTTGCAAAAACTTATGGACGCATTGTACGACTACCAGGCGAAAAGGTAGGAATCTACTCTTCTTTGAAATCAACTTAGAAGTGTGCACATTTCTCTTGCAAATCTATTGGTTTGATATTCCGATTCTCAGCCGGCAGAAAATCTTGATCGAATACATAATGCTTGATGGAGTGAATGATGAAGAGCAGCACGCCCATCTACTCGGAAAATTGTTAGAGACATTCCAAGCTGTGAGCTCATAAACTTGAACTATTCAATTACTCGTATTATTAAGCCTGCTCTACTAGGGATATTTGCAGATGCTTTGACTTTAACTGGTATCACATTCCTGGGAAGCAGGTGGTGAATTTGATTCCATTCAATCCAATTGGCAACTCAAGTCGAAGTCAATTTAGATGCAGTAGCGAAGGGAGAGTGTCGACATTCCAGCAAATTCTGCGAGGAGATTATAACATTCGCACGACTGTTCGAAAGCAAATGGGTCAGGACATCAGCGGTGCATGTGGGCAGTTGGTGAAAAAGTCTCAAACAGGCGTAGTAGCTGACATTGAAGATCTGATTTAGTCTCATCTCTTCTTCTAACTCAATTCTTCTAGTTTTCTCAAAAGAAAGACAGCTTTATGGTATGGGTTTCGCAAAACCGACCTTTTCCATGTATTTAAATTGCAGTTCCATCATAGATGATGTACATAATCTTCGCCCTTGTAACCTTCTCTTCCATGTAAAATGACCCATCGACCTTGTTCATCTTGATAATAATTTAACAAATACGATTAAGGTGTAAGATTAATATCAGGTTCAACACAGTAAATGGTCCGATTGTCAGTTCTACTGACAAACCCATTGGCAGAAAGGGGTAAGGAAGCTCCGCGGATATTAAAACTCGGTCGTTTTTTAGTCTAACAAGCTCAAGATAATAATGAAAGGAGTGGAGACGGACGTACATCTGCAACCGTTGGAAAGAGTCGAGGGCTCTTTCTTATGAAGCCAGCATTGCTTCCACCCTTGCAATCTGATCCTCTTCACTTTTAGGCGCTGGACTTCTATTCGCTTCTTCGAACAAATCGTGCTTCCGTTGACCAAGATCGGTCTCGCCCACTGGAATAACTGCCACCACCACCATACCTGTCTCTTGCCGGATACCCCCCCTCTCGGTGCTTGCCTAACGAAGACAGTTTTGCCCTCGGCAACTTCCTCATCAACTCTGTCGAAGCTCCGCGGATATTAGTGTTTTCTTGAAACTGAGTTATTTATAAACCAGAGTGGGTGAATAAGTGTTTTTTCTTTTTACTATTTTGCGCAGTCAACTGACTACGCATACACGTGTGATTCAATCATATTTAATAGTAAATCTTTTGTTAGTGAGCTCAGGTCCCTTTCTTCCTCTTTCTCTGTCTCTCCCTCTCTATGCTAATATTATGTGCTATTATAGACAATAATTACGAAAACTGTCAAAGAAGTTATATTGTTGTAGATGGTAAAAATAACAAGCAATGAGTTTTCTGTAAGAACAATCTACAAGAAGATTATTCTGCAGAAAGTACTGATGGTCTGAAGACAGAGAGCTAGCTTGAAGGTTGGTAGGGACGAAAGCAATTTCCTGGCCCAATTCCCGTCTTGTCTGTAAGTTCCTGTATCTCTTTGATCGTTCGAAACATGACGGGATTCATAGATCTGACTAAGTTTCGACAAGGCAGGATCAGGAGATTGAGATTTGATGAGCTCAAGAATCTTTTCAAGATTGGTGTCATCTCCACTCCCAACGACGTCTCTACGATTTCTACGCTACACTTTTTTCAGATTCTCCCTCTGTTTCTTCCATTTTCAGCGCAAAATTTCTGCAGAAAATGATTCATAGAAGAGCCTGGCTCCATCTCTTTTTTTCATCCAAACAATCGGTTGCAAGACAAGTCCGAGGATCTTCATCGACAGAGTAGTTAAACCAGCAAGAATCTTGATTCATAAACATTTCCAGTATTTCTCAAAAAGCAGAGCAACTTAAGCAAGTCAACTCAGAGACCGAGAATTCATTCTTATTAGAATTTAATTTCAGGTTTTTGGACAAGGCCTGCATCAAAATTCAAGATGGAGGCAACACTATAGAAAGTCCATGGAGATTATGTTCAATCTCCCAATTTGAGCAAGTCAAAATTTTGATTTCAGCTATTCCAATATTTGCTTGCACAATTGTTTTCAACGCCATTCTTGCTCAGCTCCAAACATTTTCAGTCCAACAAGGCAGCATTATGAACACCCAGCTCAAATCCTTCCACATTCCCCCGGCTTCTCTCCAGGCCATCCCCTACATTATGCTCATCTTCATCGTCCCTCTATACGACACCTTTTTCATCCCATTTTCCCGGATGTTCACCGGCCACTCCTCCGGCTTGCCCCCTCTACGAAGAATCGGGTTCGGCCTTTTCCTCTCCACCTTTTCCATGGTTGCAGCCGCGGTTGTGGAGAAGAAGAGGAGAGATTCAGCCGTTTACTCGAACAACACAATATCTATCTTTTGGATTACTCCGCAGTTTCTGATGTTCGGACTGTCGGAAATGTTCACTGCAGTAGGCCTCATCGAGTTCTTCTACAAACAGTCGCTGAATGGAATGCAAGCGTTTCTCACTGCCATCACTTACTGCTCGTACTCTTTTGGATTCTATTTGAGTTCTTTACTTGTTTCTTTGGTAAACAAGATTACTTCGACAAATTCATCGGGAGGATGGCTTCATTACAACGATTTAAACAAAGACAGACTCGATCTTTTCTACTGGATGCTTTCAGGCATCAGCTTCGTCAACTTCATTGCCTATCTCTTCTGCTCGTCCTGGTTTTCCTACAATCCTGCTCTCTTGACGCCATTAAAGAAGGAAAACAACTTCAATTCCTCAAAGAATACTGTGGATGATAACATTCCCTAAAAGGGTTCATTCCTTAGTTTCATAACACTGTATCTGGTGAAGCAAAAGTTGGTCTTCTAGATTTATTCTTCCTTAATTGTGGGTGGCTGCTCAAAAGTGGTGGCCAGGTGTCAAGTTTGTGTAGAAAAGAAAAGAAAAGAAGAAATGTATAGGTTAAAGAAGACTACTCTTTTGGAATAAACGTGGGAAACTTGTAGAATCAACAGTTGGAAGCATTATTAATAAGACAGTTTGGGCAACACCCAATGAAAGATTCGATGAATTTCTTGCTTCTTGAACGAGCGGAAAGTGGAGGATTAGTATGGGTTTCTTTCTTTGATGGAGAGAGAGAGAGAGAGAGGATCCCAATGCCCAATAATGGTATCCATGTCAGAGAAAAACACAGACAATTTTCCATCTCCCAAGTCAAAATCCAACATAAATGCACATTTCATGAAAAGAGAGGACATGCCTCAAACATGTCTGGATGTGGGAAGATGAGAGATGATATGTAAAAAAGATACTTTTCCAGCACAGAATTCCAGCATCACCCAGAACGTAGAATCACGGTGCTCCCACTATACTTGGTACCTTATCCTTCCAATCAAACAACACAACATTCTAATAACACCACTATCTATCTAATCCTCAACAATTGAATCTAAATACATACATATGTACGTATATTCGTATGTACATACATAAAGTATAAATACCATGATACCATAAAATCTATCTTCAGAACATGCATGTAGGTTATGTACTGCAATCCACCCACAATTAGACAGACAACATTGGATATGTAGCATTGCAAAACCAACATCTCTTACTTCAAAATTATATGCAACTAGTAGTAGTACTGTAGTAGTTCATCAATCTTGGTAGGCCATAAACAGCAAATTCAACTCTCAGAGAAAAAGATTACAACCCATATCATCATAATCTTTAAAAAAAATTGGCACCTCATCAAATTTGGACCACAACAATTGTGGCCCTATTTGTGTACTCCATCATTACAACCAAATTTCGTACCAAATCTTCTCTCTACTTCCTTTTTTCATTTGGTTCTTATCCTTTCTTCTGCCTTTATGTGAGCGAGAGAGAGGGGTGCACGTGTTGTAAGATTGATGCCAAACAAAAAGTTTATGGGAAAAAATGGAAGCAGAAGGCAATACCCAACTATTCTCTTTCTTCGAAAACCAAATTCTTCAAATCATCGTCTTTTATGAAGTTTTTCCCCCCCAACAATTTCCCTGCCAAGCTTATATTGCTGAGATTCTAAGAACACAACCCTGGGTCTCTGCTCACCTCCAGGCCTTGGTCCTTCATCAGTCACTCGTTTCGAATGGAATGATACTTTTCTGAGAGTGCTGGAGACTTTGATATTTCACTCATTAGATTCTTGAATTTAAGGCTGCAATCTCCTCCACTGCATCATAACATAACAGTCAATTAGCCAATCAACATATAGAATAGCAAAATATAGCCATTTTGTTTGCCTAAACATGTTTATTTATCTGTTACAACCCAATATAATGCTTTTAATCCCCGGAACCTCATCAACTTCGGTACTGGATGTGTTTCTAGTATCAACCATATTCCTTTTGAGTCAAGCTAATAAACAAAAATACTACAAATTTATGCGCAGGTCAAGATTCTCTCATGGTCCTATCACGCAAAAATCAAATTCCCCTTGAAAGGTTACAAACCTTGGTGAATAAAAAATAGTGTTTTGCTCAAAAAAATTTCATCTTCAATCTAAATACTAAGTTAGATTGTAGACATCCTTTTGTGAAAAATTAAGTGAGGCAGAGGAATATTTTATTCGAAATGAAACAAAAAATAACGGAAATATTGGAAAAGAAGCTCTTGGGTATAACAGCCATTGAAATAGAATTATGTCCACTAATATTCATAACAGCCATTAAAATATGATTCAGATTAAATTTCAATTCTTTAAGACATTGCTAAAAGGATAAAAGTAAAACTCCAAAAAAAATCTTTAATATGAAGAATAAATTTCTAAGAAATCTTTAAAAGATAAAATAAATAAAATGAAATATTGAAATATCATATGGAGATAAAGCAAATTAAATATAGGATTGGACCACAATTATTTGCTGCATCAGTAAGTCATATTAATGAACCAAATCGATCACTTTAAAGAAGATAATTTTAACTTTTCCAATTTTATGAAGGAAAATATAAGACAATCCTAACAAGTACAAGTTAAAATGTCATATTATTGGACATAAAAATTATTCTGTGTAAGATTTGAACCTTATGCGAGTCAAAGATGCCAGTGCACGAAGGGCACTGCGAATCATGTCTTCGTTGCGATCTACTTCTTGTTTAACAGCATCTTGCTTTGGCTTAAAATTGATAGTTTTTTGGAGAGGATCGACCAAGGACTCCAAAACTGTAGCATACAACAATATATTACAAGATTTGTGCAACATGATTGAGTTACAAAAAGAGAAGTTCAGTAAAAGCACTCACCAGCCAATACAGCTGATGGACACTTGTCAGCAAGTTTTGAGAGAATAAGATGGCATGGCATTTTCACGTCATAATGGTCTGAAAAGCACATTTTTTTCAATCAAGACTTAAAAATATTTACCTCCTCACATTCTTCGACACCATCAATATATACACTACAAAAAATCCAGTTCGCATCCAGATTGAAGGATGCTCTAATAAAAGTAACAAGCAGATAAATAAATAAATAATGTTGCTACAATCAACTCACCATCCAAACCAGATTTAAGGTAAGGAACAATAAAAGATGAAGGATTCACTTGATCAAGACAACTGTCCAGCAACGTGTCCACACATTCAAAAGCAGCCTTTCTCAACTCAAGCCCATCGTCAACAATGTGTTTGAAAGGACCAAGATCAACAGTTCGTATCAATTCTTGCTACACAAAAAGTCAAAAAACAATTGACTTTCTTCACTCAAAAGAAAATTATTACATGATAAAAACTGAATGCATAAACAAAAAAATCCAAGGAGTATGCAATGCAAAGTGATCTAGCAGCTGCATCAAAAACAACTTAAAGTTGTACTATAATTAAATCAATTCAAAACCATCATCCAAGAATTTATTTGTTGCAACAGAGATTTTATTTCATAATCAAAACATGGAAACAAAATAACATAAGAGAAATAGCACCCAAAAATTGCATAATTATCAAAAGTCTCTGTATTATTACCGGAATCTTTTAAGTAGAGTTTGAGTTATAATTTGAAATTTCTAATTGCATAGACTAAATCTTGCCCGGAATTTCAAAGACTATATAACAAACAAAAATAAAATTAATTAACAAAAAAGATAAAAGTGAATAAAATATTAAATCATGGGCTTACTTGGGTGTGGTCCTGTCCTACATAAGTAACAAACCTAATCTTTTTTAGGTCAGATAATTTTGATATTGATTCCAAACTTCTGTTTTCTTACATGGTATATGTAGTCTCCTTTGAAATAATTTAAGCATTTATAATGTGGATTATAATGTTAAGAAAAAAGACTAATTTGAACCTCGAACTATGAAGTGACGACAAATTAAGGCTTAAACTGTGTTGGAACAACTTAAAACCCAAACTATTTTCACATTCCTTACCCATACTATGATATTCAAATTAGACTTGTCTAATATAAATTGGAAAATTTTGAGAATAAACTGAATAACTAAAGCAGAATCAATAAGCATCAGATCATTGTGTCTTTCTGGTTAACGGACATTAAATGATCAAATCCAAACTTTCAAAGTTAACCTTTACCTTCACGATGGTTTGATCATATAGTAGCGGCAACAGCTCTGGGAGAAGTGCCTTAATTAGCTGAGGCTTGTTGTGAGCAAATGTACTTAATGCCAAAACTGCGGCACGTCTAACATGCTGATTCCAAATAAAATCTGTCAGCAGTACTTAAAATTCCTAACACACTTAACAATCACAACAAACAAACCACAATGTCCCATGAAAGCAATGGTTGAAAACATAGGAGTTATGATAAATGGCAAATATTTTTGTTAAACATCAACAGAAGTATACTGTCCACTAAAACCTAAAAACAAGCGTCAAAACTTAAGAGAGTATAGTGCAGTTATCATTCTAGTTGATAGATGTGAAAATTCAAACTTAAAATGGAGTTATATTTTATTTTACATTATATAAAATTACACCATTCCAAACTAAGCTCAAAAAAACTCACCAAGTAATAATATCTTTGTTGCACTAGTGCATGAAAAAAATTTAGAAAAAACTTAAATTTGAGACAACATGATTTCCAAGTACTAATTTTCATGCATTTATGTGCGCCATGAAGCAACTCATTCACGCATTAAAAATATTTCTGTCATATCAGTCACAAGACAATATAGACAAAAGGGATTTATAGTAAGGTATCATCATTTTTTGAAACACAGTTCGGGTTCTATATTTTCATCTAATGAGTTTGGACATGGACATTCAAAATAAGCAAGCATATTCATCCCCCATTTGGTGACGTTTTAAGTTCTAAAAAAAACGAGGAATCAAATATATAACTTACTGTCTTAACATATCCATTGATTGTTAACTTACTCTGTCATTATCCTTTATAAGCATCAGAAATGATGAGATCTC
>QAOC01006043.1:0-30672 GCA_003255005.1 Begonia fuchsioides
GGTGAGTGATACGAGATTCTTAATTCCGAATTTCATCTTCATGTCTTCTAATGAGTTGTAGTAGACATCTTAAGTATGAGAATGATAGCTTAATCATGCAATTTTGATTTATACAGAAAAAGTTATATACGTCAGCATTTAGGTCAAAAGCAGAACATTACGAGTTTGACTAAGATTGTCAACCTTTGTTATGTTTAGGTGATTAAAGTTACCCATCGGAGCTTTGAAGACTTTGAGACGACAAACTTAAGCAAGGAAGACATGTAAGTGAATCTCACTCTTGTTTGGCCCTTAAGTGGGACTACATCACAAAGAGAGTGTTAGGGTTTGTTTGGTAGATAGTAAGGAGTTACGTAAGATAAAAATGTAGGATATTATGTATTGATTCTGTTTGGGGTGCATCACACCGTGCACTGACCCAATAATATGGGTTTGATTGGTGTATGATTGCCATTGAATTGTGGATGTATGTATTTATGTATCGCTTAAGTACGTAAAGAATAAAAAAATAGCTATAGAAGTCAATGGACTTACCTTTGGAGACGAATGTGCTATGTTGATTGTTTTTAAGTTAAGCATGCTATAGAGAGATATGTTTACAAATACAGCATGAAATGTTACTAAGCATTGCACGAAAGTATCATGCATCATGTGTTATAAAGAATACGAAAATGTTTTCAAGCATGGTTTTCAAATGTCGCCCAACGATTGATGAGCGTGGTATGGAACACTCTCATCATTCATGCATGAATTGTACATAAAGGTTAAGAAACAAATCCGTGAGGGGATGGCGATACGTAACGCCCGAACGGACAGAAATTAAGAAATGCTATGAAACACCTCCGTGAGGGGATGGCGATACGTAACGCCCAAGCAAACAAGTGTTATGAAACGGATCTGTGAGGGGATGGCGATACGTAACGCCCAAACGGATAAAAGTTAAGAAAATGTTAATGAAATGTTAAGAAATAAATGAATATGCATGTTTTATGAAAAGTTCATGATCATGTTAGGCATGTAGGATCACCTGATTTCTTACTGAGCTTTAGGCTCATTGTTTAAGCTTTGTGATGTAGGTGATGAAGAAGAAGTTGAGGGTGATAACCCTCCATGTTTAATGTAGAATTTTCAGATCGGGATGAAGGCATTCCACGCTGAAGGTTTGAATCGTTAAGTGTCGACCCGTGGGAGATGTATGAAAACGAACAAGTACATGTTTTGAAAAGTTTATATATGTGTAAATAAAACGTTTTAAGTACTTAGTTTTGCTGAATACAATGTTATGTAAGAAATGTTTTGCAATGTATGTTGTATAACTTAATATTATTGACCACTACGATTTACGTTTTAAGTACATAGTTTAAGTTTTGTATGCATTTTATGAAGTAAAGTAAGTGACCAAATATTACATATGATTTTCCTCTTAAGATTACTATTTTATTACTTACGTAAGGAGGATGTGACAATTATGGTATCAGAGCCCACCGGGTTTTAAAATCGGTTCTGTAGACTGCTTAACGATCCAAGCTTTTGCATGGAGATGCTCTATCCTCGGTAAGAATTGTATGAAAAGATTGAATTGATTGTTTTATTCATATATGCTTTGTTTTCTTGATGACAAGATTAGTAAAACATGCCGAGAACTGCACGAGCATCGGGTGAAGGGACAAGTCACGATAATGAGAACGTAATTGACAAGCTGGTAAGTCTGNTTTTTACTGATATTTATAGCACTAGTGTTGTCACACATGATAGGAATCTTAGAGAATGAAAGATTGTAGTCTTCTAAGGTATGGTCCATCCAAAGCATTTGTGCACAACAACTTCCAGCTGCGATATACTCACTTTCGGTGGTTGAAAGTGCTACTGAGTTTTGTTTCTTAGAAAACCATGAAACTAATGATTCTCCTAGAAATTGACAAGAGCCATTAGTGCTCTTTCTATCCACAAGGCTCCCGGCATAATCCGAATCTGTATATCCAATTAAGTTAAGCGAGGTTCCCTTGAGATACCATAATCCTAAATTTGTTGTTCCACTCAAGTATTTGAAAATTCTTTTGACAGCTTTTAAATGAGATTCTTTAGGTGCCGCTTGAAATCTAGCACAAAGACATCACTAAAAAGAATATTGGGTCTACTAGCGGTTAGATATAGAAGAGATCCAATCATATCACGATATTTCTTAATGTCCACAACTTGACCATTTTCATCTTTGTCCAATTTAGTTGTGGTACTCATGGGAGTCCTAGAGGATTTGCAAGAGTCCAATCCGAATCTCTTAAGCAATTCTTTAACATATTTTTCTTGACAAATGAATGTTCCCTCGAAGGATTGTCTAATTTGGAGTCCTAGAAAGAATTTAAGTTCTCCCATCATGCTCATCTCAAATTCATCTTGCATGAGAGAAGCAAAGCTATCGCAAAGCTTTTTGTTTGAGGCTCCAAAAATGATATCGTCCACATAAATCTGGACAAGGAGCAAATCATTACCATCGTGTTTAGTGAAGAGGGTTGAATCAATTTTTCCCATTTTGAACTCTCTCTCTAAAAGAAAGTTCTTCAACCTATCATACCAAGCACGAGGAGCTTGTTTAAGACCATAAAGAGCTTTATGAAGCTTATAAGCTTTATGAGCTTTATAAAGCACGAGGAGCTTTATGAAAGTTCTGCATTGTCAAAGGCTTCAAAGCCAATAGGTTGCTCCACATAAACTTCTTCCATTATATACCCATATAGGAAGGCACTCTTAACGTCCATTTGAAATAGAGTAAAATTTTTCTAGGACGCATAGGCAAGTAGCATGCGAATTGACTCCATTCGTGCTATTGGTGCAAAGGTTTCTCCAAAATTTATCCCCTCTTCTTGATTGTATCCTTTTGCAACCAATCTTGCCTTGTTTCTAATGACAACACCATGTTCATCTAGTTTATTCTTAAATACCCATTATGTTCCAATGATGGTGCGATCATTAGGTCTAGGAACTAACTCTCATACTTGGTTTCTCTCAAATTGATTTAGTTCCTCTTGCATGGCCATTATCCAATTTTCATCTAATATGGCCTCATCAAATTTCTTAGGCTCGACTTGAGAAATAAAAGCTACGTTAGGACACAAGTTCCTAAGGGAGGCTCTAGTTTTGACGCCCAAACTAGGATTACCTACGATGTCCTCTAAGGGATGGCTTTTGGAATATCTCCATTCTTTAGGTAAGCCATCATTGACAATGTTACTTGGCTCTAATCCTAGAGAGCTTGGAGGACTTTCCGAAGGAATGACATCTAAAGAACTTTTCTCATTGTCATCTAGACTCAAAGAATCCATCTCTCTTTCCAAATCATCACTAGGTTCTAAGTGTTCTAAAGGTGGAGAGGACTCATCAAAGGTAATGTGCATAGATTCCTCAACAACTAGGGTCCTCTTGTTGAATACTCTATAAGCCTTGCTAGACAAAGAGTATCCAACAAAAATTCCAAAATCCGTCTTTGAATCAAATTTTCCTAGGTTGTCCTTGGTGTTTAAAATATAAAATTTGCGTCCAAAGGGCCTAAAATACTTAACACTAGAAGTTTTACCTGACCATAATTCATAGGGGGTCATTTCTAATATTGAACGGATTGATACTCGATTTATCGTATAGCATGCCGTAGCTACGGTTTCCACTGAAAAATACTTGGGAAGAGAGTTTTCACTGAGCATTGTCCTAACAAGCTCTTGAAGAGATCTATTATTTCTCTCAACAACTCCATATTGTTGAGGAGTCCTAGAATAAGAGAAATTATGATTAATCCCATTCTTAAGACATAGGATCTCAAATTTCTCATTTTAAAATTCTCATCCATGATCACTACAGATAGCTACTATGGAGAGACCTTTTTCATTTTGAACTTTCTTCCTAAATGAAGAGAAAGTCTCAAAAGACTCATCCTTAGATCTGAGAAAGTATACCCAAGAGAATCTAGAGAAATGATCAACAATTACAAGGGCATAATGCTTGCCACCTATGCTAGCTACTTTAGAAGGGCCGAAAAGATCTAAGTGGAGAAGTTGGAGAGGTTTGGAGGTTGAAATAATTGATTTAGAAGAAAATGAGGATTTTGTTTGTTTTCTTATTTGACATGCATCACAAATCCTATTCTTCTCAAAGGAAATCTTTGGAAGGCCTCTAACTAAATTCTTCTTAGCAATCTTAGCTAAGGTATGCATGCTAACATGGCCTAATCTCCTATGCCATGCCCAACTATCTAGAGAGGATGTTGCACTAAAACATTTTTCATCAAAGCATGCAACATTATCTAAATGAATTGTATAAACATTATCAGTTCGATAGCCAATGAATAAGATTTTACCACTTGAGCTATCTTCTAATAAATAGGATTTGGATTAAAAAATTACCCTATATCCCTTATCACAAAGTTGACTAATGCTCAATAAATTATGCTTTAAACCATCAACTAAAAGGGCATTTACAATAATAGGGGAAGAGGGATTACCAATATTACCAATACCTATAATCTTCCCTTTTTGATTTCCTCCAAAAGAGACATTCCCCTTCTTTTTCTTGATGGAAGTAAATCTTGAAGGGTCTCTCGTCATATGCCTCTAAGAACCACTATCGAGGTACCAAAGATTTTTTGCAAGGGAGACTTCCACCTACACGACAAATCAAACAAGTTTCTTAGGTACCCAAACCATTTTGGGTCCTAGAGAGTTAGCATTAGTTCCTTTGGGAACCCATTTCTCAACAATCTTTTTTTTTCTAACTTTCGAGTTCACAAGACAAGTAAAAGCTTGGTGTCCTATTTTATTGCATTTGTTGCAAGCACTAGGTTTCAAAAAGAAGTTCTTATAGTTCTTTTTCTTAGTGTGCGATTCAAAACCTATGCCGGCCTTTTTAAACGTCACCCTTTGATTACCGAGAAGCATGTTTAAATTTTTGCTTCCATTAGTAAAATTCAGAACTATGCCATTCAAATCATTATTTTCCCTCTTTAATCTACTTATTTCACTTTCCAATGGATTAATTTTACTTTCGTGCTCTTTTGTTAAGAGGGCATGTTCCTTTTTCAATTGCTTATACTTAGATTTCAAGATATTGAAATCGTTAAGTCATTGAAAGCATCAAAAAAATCATTATCCTCATCAGAATTTTCTAAATCACTAAAGGAGTCAAGTACCTTATCCTCCTTGGCCATGAAGCACATGTTAGCTATCTCCTCATCTTCAGATGAGGAGCTTGACGAATCACTGTCATCCTAAGTTGCTTTCATGGCTTTCTTCTTGTAAGGCTTGGGATGCTTCTTGATTCTTGGACAATCAGACTTGTAGTGTCCCAATTTCCCACACTCATAGCATTTGACTTCTTTTTCATCTTCCTTAAGGTGCTTTTCTTTTCTTGGGAAATCCTTTCTTTTCATCCTTATTCTATGAAGGAACCTCTTTAATTTCCTTGTAATGAGGGCGACATCGTCATCAGCCTCTTCACTTTCGTTTTTGTTTTTCTCTTGTTTGATGGATGATACCTTGAGTGCAATGTCCCTTTTCTTAGTTGGTTCCTTCTCCTTAATTGCTTCCTTCTCATTGGCTTTCATCGTGATCTCATGAGTCATTAGAGATCCGATGAGTTCCTCAACTTTTAGAGTCTCGAGGTCTTTAGCCTCTTGGATGGCGGTTACTTTTGGTTGCCATGCTCTCGGAAGGACTTTAAGAATTTTCCTAACACATTCTTCGTCTGTATAAACTTTACCAAGCACTTTTAACACATTAGTAATGTTAGTAAACCTTGTAAACATGGAACTAACCAACTCATCACTTTGCATAGAAAATAATTCATATTCATGCACAAGCATACTTAATTTGTTTTCTTTTACTTGGTTAGTCCCTTCATGGGTTACCTCGAGTAATCGCCAAATTTCTCGAGCATTATCACAACCTTGTACTCTATTGAATCAATCACCATTTAAGGCACAGTACAAGGTGTTCATTGCTTTGGCATTTAGACTTAATTTTCTTAAGTCATTCTCATCATATTCATTACTCGGTTTAGGTATATTAATGCCATTCTCAGTTTTGATTGGCATGTATGGACCATTTTCAATTATATTCCATAGTCCATAGCTTGGACAAAGATTCTCATCCTAGTTTTCCAATATACATAGTTTTTTCATCAAATAGTGGAGGTCTAGTAATAGATTGACCCTCTGTGTGTGAGTTGTTCATATTAAAAGTCATAATTCAATTTACCCAAAAACAACAGTAACTATAGGTTAATCAACTTAAATATCTGCTCTGATACCAATTGTAAGATCAGGATTAACCTAAGTGAGGGTTAATTAGGTTAACTAAACCTTTTTGTTTACTAAGTCAAATTCATGCAAATTGTTTAGTTATTTCCAAACTCTAGTGCGGAATTCTTAAACAAATAAATAGAGTTTAGAGTAAGAGAGTGACACTGGTTTGGTAACACGGTTCGGCCAACCTTGCCTACGTCTGCGCTTCAAGGTACCTCCTTGAAGATCTTTCTCGTTCAAACCTTGAGCTTCACTCCAATTGACTTACGGGTGTCAACCAAACCTTTGATTCTTTTCTTGAAGGAGTGTGACCCCTTTTACAATGATCGTCCAAGTATAAAACAAATTACAATTTGTACGGTTATAAAAACCAACTCACTCAATCTCAAGAAAGATATGCAAGTTTAGTACTAAGATTTGATAGAGTAAAAAGTTCGAGAATAAATTTTGGCATCAATTCAGCGTAGTTTTCTCTCGTTAAACTCGTCTCTTCAAAATGAGATCGCTTCATCTATTTATAGATTGCTTCTGATCTATCCAGTTGTGTCGACACAAATCCTGTTGGGGTCGACACATGTACTAGCCAGTAGACACATAAATAATATAGCCGTTTAGAATTTTCTGACCGTTGGTGTTGTTCTACTGAATTGGGTCGACACATTCGCTGTTGGGGTCGACACGAATTCTTCTTTGGAATCTTTAGGGTCGACATAACCTTGAAGAATTCTTCTCTTGGAACGTCTTGGGTCAACACAGATGTTTGTTGGGGTCGACACAAATCTAAAGGATTCGTCTCTAGAAAACGCTAGGGTCGACACAATTAGAATGAGGTCGACACAAATGGGTTGGGTCGAGACATGTTTTGAACGTTAGAGTCGACATATAAAATGCAGGTAGTGTCGACACACAGATTTTGGTAAGGTCGACACAATGTCTTCTTTGGGGTCGACATCTACAGTTTGGATGGGTCGACACATTTGCACGTTGTACTGCCTTTTTGGGTCGACACAAGATTTATAGGTGGGTCGACACAATTGGAAAGACCCGGCCTCTGTTTTGCTAAGGGTCGACATAAAACACTAAGGGTCGACACAAGTTATAAAAGATTCAGCTTCTGTTTTGAACAGGGGTCGACATAAAACACTTGGGGTCGACACAAATTATGAAAGGCTAAGCTTCTAGATTTTCTAAGGGTCGACACAAGGACACTATGGGTCGACACAAACTGCATATATATTTGAAATTTTTGCAGCACTTAAACATATTGTGAGTCTTTAATTATACGCTTCAAAGAGGATATTTCTCATGAATGGTTAAGTTTAATTTAAGCATTGTAAAGTAGTTTATTTTACCTATTTTATCTTTCATGCTCATCTTACATAGTTATCATAAAAAACACTTGATTGCTTTAAAAACACTTTTAAAGCCAACACATACGTCGTACGAAATGCTGTCTTTGGAATATCTTTAGACTTCACTTCAAGCTAATAATAACCCCAACGTAATTATATCTTTGAGAAAACCCGTGCACCAATGAGTTGATCGAATAAATCATCTATTCGTGGTAAAGGATACTTATTCTTTACCGTTAGCTTATTCAACTCTTTATAAATGATGCACATTCTCATTGTTCCATCCTTCTTCTTTACAAATAGTACCAAGGCTCCCCAAGGTGAAAAGCTTGGCTTAATGAACCCCTTGACTTTTTAGCTCCTTTAATTCAGCTAGGTCCATCCTATATGGGTTTTTAGATACGGGTTTATGCCACGACATACATCAATTACGAATTCAATCTCCTGGTCTGTTAAGATCATCTAGAAAAATCTTTGTAAAGTTTTGTACTACCAGGATCTTCTTCAGTTGGATACTTGGTTGTTTTCGAGTATCAATAATACTTGCCAAAAATCCTTCACACCCACTTTTCAGTAATTGTTGAGCATTAATAGCTGATATAATCGTCATTTTCTTTGCACACTAAACTGCTTCAAAAGAACAAATTCTGCACTCGGAGGATGAAAATAAACAATCCTGGTCCTACAATTAATACTTGCCAAGCAGCCAGTCCATTCCCATAATTGCATAATAACCCTTCATTTTCATGATTATGAAATCAACATATAGTATCCTATAATCTATCTTAACTATGCACTCCCGTAACACGTGACTTAAATGTAAATGCTCACCTTAATGTAGCATCACATCATACTCATACTCTACTTCTTGAGGGTAGCAATTAAGCATAGGTATAAACTAAAGTGAAATAAATGAGTAAGTTGTAATTGAATCAATCAACGTATAAGCGAGCATATCCATAATATAAATTGTACCTGACACCACTGCAGATTCATTTACCTCTTCTGGCTGTATCACTACAAAAATATGTTGTGTCACCTTCAATTTCTCCTTGTCCAGCATCAGACAAAACTTGGAGATGTGCCCTAGTTGCTTGCATCTTTAACATTGTCCAGTGTCTTTCAAGCATTCTCCTAGATGTACCCTTTTACATTTTGGACATTGTTGTGATTGAGAAGACATACGAATTTTCTTTTCTCTACCTTGGTTTTGTAATTCTTCTCCTTGTCTTTTACCTTTCGTCTGATTCTGCCATCTCTTATCTCTAGATGGCTGCCCTTTAGTGTAAAATTTCTTGACATTTTCTCGATGTTGCTGAAATTTAGCCTCGGCTTCTTCTACTTCAAATGCATTAGTTACCACTGATGAGTACGGTAATTCAAGAGTACCTATAATTTTTACACCCCTATAAATTTTAGCTTTCAGGCCTTGGATGAATTGAGGCACTTTATGCTCATTGCTGCTAACCAAATGGCTAGCAAAATGAGCCAGGACCTCAATTTTTGCACATATCCAGCAACACTTCCAGTTTGACGTAGATGTACAAAATCCACTAATTTACTTGTTCTGACTGTGCGACTAAAATACTTCTCGTAAAAAAATTCTTTGAATTGCTCTCACATCATGGTTCAAACATTATTGGTGGCCTTCATGGTGTCCCACCAAAGGCATACCTTTTTTGCTACCAGCTTATTGAGTTCTCCAACAAATCCATATGCATCTAAAAGAGAGGAAGGAGATTAATATACGTAAGATTCATTGTGAGATGGGATTACAGAAGGGTTATCCCAAAAGAAGGGACCAAAGGCACACCCTTTTTTCTACCCGCTTATATAGTTCTCTAACAAATCCATGGTTATCAAATGAAAATGTATGAAAAGACTGAATGAAATATACAAATTTATTTTTCATTATGCATTTCATATCATTTATAGAAATATTTTATATTGCACTAATTACTAAGCAATAGGCTCATTAGATGAACTTTGTAATGTAGGTAAGGATGATGATGAAGTTCATTTCATTGATCATCACAATGACGGCTAGTGAAGCTTGTCCATGTCAAGGATTTGGTGTTTTAGAGCAAATGTGACCAGTGGGTAGAGTTCATAGAGTTTTAAATGTTTATATAGCTTTGAATAACTATCTTCCAATAGGCTGTTTGTAAAAGCAACGTTTTGATAAGCAAAGTTAATGTAAGAACCTAGTTTGATGTATCTAAATAAAAGTATTTCAATTTATTTTTTCAAAATACAAAATAAATTGGTTACTCAATGTTTTATTATATTACATATATGAAAGAATGGGTTCTTACTTATACAAAAGTCTTCCATAGTAAACGATGAAAAATACTTTTAAACAATAACGTATGTATATACTAGAAAACCAAAAAAAACTAGATGTGACAACTATGTTCCAGAGTTCTAGGGTTTTAAGGTTCAGGGTTAACGTTTAAGGTTCTAGGGTTACAAGGTTCCAAGGTTCAAGGTTCCATAGTTTCAAGGTTTAAGGTTAAGTGTTCAGAATAAAAAGGTTCATATTTCGAGGATTTAGGGTCCCAGGTTCAAAGTTCAGGGTTCAAGAGTTCAAGGCTTACATAAATAAAAGGTTCTAGGGTTTCAATTTCAGGGTTTAGGGTTAAAGGTTTCATAATTCTAGGGTTGAGGGTTCTAAGATTCAGGATTCTAGATTTATAGTTTAAGAGTTTAGGGTTTAAGAGATAAAGGCTCAGGGTCAGGGTCCAAAGGTTCAAGTTTCATGGTTCAACGCTTCAGGGTTAAGGGTTTTAAGGTTTATCGTTCATAGTTCCAAGTTTCTGGGGTTTGAAGGTTCAAGGTTCAAAGTTCCATTGTTCAAGGTTCTAGGGTTTAGGTTTCTGGGGTTCTAGAGTTCAAGGTTCAAGGTTTAGGGTTCAAAGGTTTGAGAAATCAAAGGTCTAGTCTTTAGTGTTTAGAGTTCAGGGTTCTAAGGTTCAAGGTTTAAAGTTTTAGGGATCAGGCTTGAGGGTTCTGGGGATCAAGGTTCCAAGTTTCCATGGTTTTAGGGTTCAGGGTTCAAGGTTTTAGGATTTAGGGTTTGAGTTCTAGGATTAGCAGTTGAGTGTTCCAAGGTTCATAGTTTAGAAATCAGGGTTCCAAGTTTTAGGGTTACAGGGTTCTAGGGTTATAGAGTTCCAGGGTTCAAGGTTTTAAGGTTCTGAAGTTTAAATGTTTAAGATTCTATGGTTTAAGGTTTTGGGGTTTAGGGTTTGAGGGTTTAGGTTATGGGTTTAAAGTTTAGTGATTCGAGATTAAAAGTTTAGGGTTCAGAGTTCCAAGTTTCAGAGTTCTAGGGTTCCAGGGTTTAACGTTCTTAGGTTGAGGGTTCAGGGTTCAGAGTTCCAAAGTTTGAGGTTACAAGATTATAGGGTTCCAGGTCTAGGGGTTAGGGTTCGGCGTTATAATTCTAGAGTTCAAGGTTCAAGATTTCAAGGTTCCAGGGTTTAGGGTTTAGAGTTCAAAGATTCGAAGTTCTTAGGTTCAGGGTTTAGATTTAGGGTCCTAGTGTTCCAAGGGGCAGCGTTTAGGATACAGAGTTTAGGGTTCAGGGTTCTTGGGTTTGTGGGTTCTAATGTGCAAAGGTACGACGGTTTCAGGGTTAAGAGTTCTGGGTTCAATGGTTCTAAGGTCCAAGGTTCAGGGTTTAGCATACAAAGGTTAAGGTTTCAAGGGCTTAGCGTTAAGGGTTTAAGGTTCTAGGGTATACGGTGCTGATCAGGGTTCTAATGTTTTAGGGTTTTATTATATTGGGATTAGGTTTCAGCATTCCAGGATTCAAGGGTTAAAGGTTCAAGTTTCCAAAGTTCAGGGTTTAAGTATTTAGGGTTCAAGGATTCCATTGTTTCAAAGTTCAAGGTTAAGGGTTAAGGGATACAAGGTTTAGGGTTTAAGGTTTAAGGTTTATGGTTCAAGACAAGAGTCTTAGAGTTTAGGGTTCAAGGTTTTAAAGTTTTAGGGTGTAGGGTTTAGGGTTAAGGGTTCGAAGGTTAAGGGTTCTGGGATTCAGGGTTTAGGGTTTCAGAGTTTAGGTTTCTAGTGTTCCAAGGTACAGGTTTCAGAGTTTAGAGTTTGTGTTCAACGTTCATGGTTTAAGGTTCCAAGATTCTAGGGTTTCAAGTTCTAGGGTTCAATATTTTATGGTTCAACGTTTCATGGTTTTTGGGTTCATGGTTCAGGGTTCTAGGGTTTCAAAGTTCAAGTGTTTCAACATTTCAGAGTTTGAGGGTTTGAATGTTAAGAGTTGAGGGTTCAAGGGTTCAATGTTCAAGGTTTAAAGTTTCAGGTTTCAGGGTTCAAGGTTCAGAGTTTAAGGTTCTAGGGTTTAGGATGCTAGGGTTCAGGTTTCAAAGTTTTTGGGGATCGAGATTCTGGATTCCAAGGTTCAAGATTTAAGGTCCCAAGGTTGTGGATTAAAGTGTTCAGGGCTCTAGAGTTCAAGGTTATAGGTTAAGGGTTCCAGGGTTCAAGGTTACATGGTTAAGAGTTCGGGCGTTTAGGATTAAGGGTTCTAAGGTTTGAAGGTTATAGGATTATAGGGTACCGTGGTTCAAGGGTTAAGGGTTAAGGGTTAAGGGTTCAAGGGTTTAGGTTAAGGGTTCAAGGGTTAAGGGTTCGGGGTTCAGGGTTCTTGGTACCAAGATTCATGGTTATAGGGTTAACAATCAAGGTTCATGGTACTAGGTTTGGGATTCTAGGGTCCCATAGTACAAGGGTCATGGTTCAAAGGATCAGGGTTTAGGGTTTAGAGTTCAAAGTTCAGAGTTCAGGGTTCAATGTTCCAAGGTTCCAAACTTTCAAGTTTAGGATTGTGGGGATCAAGATTTTAGGGTTCCAAGGTCTAGGGTTTATCGATTAGAGTTCCAAGGTTCCAGGGTTCAGGGTCAAAGGTTTTATGTTCCAGGGTTCCAAGGCTTAGAGTTCTGGGTACCGAGGTTTAGGATTTCTGAGATTGGTGTTCAGCATTCTAAGGTTCAAGGGTTTCATGGTTCAAAGTGAAGGGTTATGGGTTCAAGGGTTTCCTAAGTACAAAGTTTATGATTCAAGGTTCCAAGGTTTAGGGTTCAAGGTTAAGGGTTTCAGGGTTCAGGATTTAGGGTTCCATGATTCATGTTTAGGGTTTGGGGTTCATGTTTCACGTTTTAAGGTTCCAAGGTTCAGGATTTATTGGTATATTGTTCAGGATTTCAGAGTTCAAGGGTTCAAAGGTTTTAGGGTTCATGGTTTTGAATTTATGGTTCCAAGGTTTGGGGTTTAAGGTTTCTCAGGTTTCAGGGTTCAAGGTTTAGCATAAAAAAGGTTCTGAGTTTGATGGTTCAGGGTTGCAAGGTTTAAGGTTCAGGGTTCAAGGATTCAAGGTTATATTGTTATAGGGCTCTAGGGTTCAGAGTTAGTGGTTTGGTGTTCTATCATAAATCAAGGGTTCAAGGGTCAAAGGTTTAGGGTTAAAGAGTTCAAGGTTCAAGGTTATTCGGTTTAGTGTTGTAGAGTTCAAGGTTCAAGGGTTAAGGGTTAGTTGTCAAATTTTAGGTGTCTGAGGTCCATGCTTGAAGGGTTCTAGGGTTTCAAGGTTCTAGGGTTTCACTGTTCCAAAGGTTCTAGGGTTCATGGTTCAAAGGTTCTAGGGTTTAGGATTCCAAGTTTCAAGGCTCAGGGTTTAGGGTTCCAAGGTTTAAGGGTTCTAGGGTTCCACGGTTCAAGGTTCAAGGTTCACGGTTCACAATTCTAGGGTTAAGAGTTCAGGGATCCAGGGAGGAAGAGTTCAAGGTCTAAGGTTCCATGGTTCAGGGGTCCAAGGTTCTAAAGTTCAGGGGTCCAAGGTTTCAGAGTTCAGGGTTCCAAGGTTTGCGGTTTAGGGTTTCAAGGTCGGGATCTAAGGTTAAGGGTTTAGGGTTCTTGGGTATATGGTTTTGGGGTTGAAAGTTCTAGGGTTTAGGGTTCTACGGTTCAAGGTTCAGTGTTTTGAGTTTAATTATTTAGGGTTCAGGTTTCTAGGGTTCTATGGTTCCAGGGTTTAAGGTTCAGAGTTTAGGTTTCCAAGGTCTATGGTTCCATGGTTAAAAGTTCCAAGGTTTAGGGTTCCAACATTCAAAGTTCCAAGGTTATAGGGTTTTAGGGTTCTAAAGTTTAGGGTTTAGTGTTTAGGGTTTGGTTTTAGAGTTAAGGGTTCAAGGTTCCAAGGGTTATGGTTCAGGACTAAAAGATTGATGGTTCTAGTGTTTAGAGTTCTAGTGTTCAAGAGTATAGGGTATAGGTTCCAAGGTTCAGTTTTTATGGTTAGGGATTTATGGATGAAGGTACCAGGGTTCTAGGGTTTCAGTGTCTAAGGTTCCTTGGTTCAAGGTTCAACTGTTCTAGGCTTCATGGTTTCAAGGTTAACTGTTTATGGTTCTAGGGTTGAGGGTTAAGGGTTTCAAGGTTCAAGGTTTATGGTCCCAAAGTCAATGGTTCAGGGTTCGGGGTTCAAAGTTGTAGTTTTTGAAGTTAAGAGTTTAGGGTTTTAAGAGTTTCTTGGGTAAATGTCAAGGTTTAAGGTTCCAAGTTCAGGATTTAAGAGTTCAATGTTTCGGGTCTAGGGTTCTAAAGTTCAACGTTTAGGATTCTATGGTTCAGGGTTCAGGGTTTAAGTGTTCCCAAGTTTGAGGATTCACGGTTTAAGGTAAAAAGGTTCAGAGTTTGAGGGTTAAAGGTTCGAAGGTTCACATTCATGGGTTTATAGTTCTGGGGTTCAAGGGTTTAAGGTTCCAAGTTTACATGGTTCTAAGGTTCACAGTTCAAGGTTATAGGATTTCAGTATGAAGGGTTCCAAGGGTTCAAGGGTTCAATAGTTCATGGTTCAAGGTTCAAGGGTTTAGGGTTTAGGGTTCAAGGGTTCAAGGTTCTAGGGTTCAAGGTTCTAGGGTTCCAAGGTTTAAGTATTCTTTGTTTAGGATTTAGGGTTCCATGGTTCAAGGTTCAAGGTTCAAGGGTTTTAGGATTCCAAGGTTCAAGGTTCAATGGTAAGGGTTCTATGGTTCATGGTTCCAGGGTTCAAGGTTCCATGGTTAAGGGCTCAACGTTAAGGGTTCAGGGTTTAGGGTTCTAAGGTTCAAAGATTGTAGGGTCTACTATTCCAGGGTTCAGGGTTTAGGGTTCTAGAGTTCTCGATTCATGGTTCTAGCTTCTAGGGTTTACGGTTCTAGGTTCTAAGTTTAAGGTTCCAAGATTAAAGGTTCAACGTCCCCGAGTTCCAATGTTCAAGGGATCAAGGTTATAGGTTATGGGTTCTAGGGTTTAGGGTTTAGGGTTCCAGGATTATAGGGTCTAGAGTTCTAGAGTTAAAGTGTTCTAGGGCTAGGGTTCCAATGTTTAAGGTTGAAGCATTCAAGGTTCATAGTTCAAGGATTTAGGGTTCTAGTGTTCAGGGTTCCAGGGTTCAAAGGTTCTAAGGTTCCAAGGTTAAGGGTTAACCATTGGTAGTTGAGGGTTTAGAGTTCAGTGTTTAGGGTTCCATGGTTAAAGGGTTTCAGGGTCCAGGGTTTAGAGTTCATGGTTCCAAGGTTTAGGGTTATAGGTTTAGAGTTCCACGGTTTAGAGTTCAGGGTTCTATGGTTCCCGGGTTCTACTGTTCTAGGGTTCCAAGGTTTAGGATTCATGGTTAAGGGTTTCGAGGTTTAGGGTTTAAGCGTTCAGGGTTTATAGTTCTAGGATTCAAGGTTTCACGGTTTAGGATTTAGGGTTCAATGTTTGAGAGGTTTAGGGTTAAGGTTTCAACGGGTTCTAGGGCCAGGGTTCTGGGTTCAGGGTTTGAAGTTCGAGAAATCTAGATATATAGGAATCTGGAGTTCCAAGGATCTAGGGTCCAAGGTTCAGGGTTCAAGGGTTAAGGCTTAAAGGTTTAGGGTTTAGGGTTTAGGGTTCTAGAGTTTTAGGGTTTCACGATTTATAGTTCAAGGTTCTACAGATCTAGGGTTCCATGGTTTGAAGGTTCAGGGTTAAGGGTTAAGGGTTCACAATTTGTAGTTCTAGGATTTAGGGTTTCTGAGTTCAGGGTTCAGGGTTTAGGATTCAGGATTCCAAAGTTCAAGGTTCCAGGGTTCTATGGTTCCAGGGTTTAGGTTTCAGGGTTCTAAGGTTTAGGGTTCTTGGGTTAAATGTTCAAGGTTTCTGGGTTCTAGTATTTATAGTTGAGGGTTCTCAGTTTGGGTTCCATAGTTCATAGTTCAATGTTTAGGCTTCAGGGTTCTGGGTTATGAGGTTCAAGGGTTCTAGGGTATAGGATTAACGGTTCCATGGTTCAGGATTTAAGGTTGTAAGTTTCAGGATTCCAAGGTTGAGGGTTTAAGGTTCAAGGGTTCCAAGGTTCAAAGTTCAAGGTTCATGGTTCAGGGTTCAGGATTCTAGGATTTAGGGATTAGGGTTCCTAGGTTCTAGGGTTACTTGGTTCAGATTTTAAGGGTCTAGGGTTAAGGTTCCAAAGTTCTGGGTTACACGATTAAAGGTTCAAGGTCCCCGAGTTTCAAGGTTCTAGGGTTCGAGGGTTCAAGGTTCAAGGCCTCTGGTGTTCAAGTTTCCTAGGTTAAGGATTTAAGGGTTCTGGGTTCAAAGGTTTCAAGGTTTAGAGGTAAAGCTTTAAGGGTTTAAGGTTCTAGGGTCCAGGGTTACGAGTTCCATGGTTCTTCTTTAAGAGTTTGAGGGTTCAGGGTTCATTGCTCCAGAATTCCAAGGTTCAAGATTTAGGCTTCCAAGGTTCAGGGTTCTAGGGTTTATCAAAGTTCTAGGGTTCAGTGTTCTAAGTTTCAAAGTTTAGAGTTCCATTGTTCTAAGTTTATAGGGTTCAGGATTCTAGGGTGACATGATATTGGTGAACCGAAAATTGTCATGTTACAAATTTTTATCTAATGTGTTTGCTAATTTTGTAGCTTCCTATTTCTTTGGAGATTTCAGCCTTTGTCCAATCTTAAACAGCAATCCATTCCATTTTGATGTCAAGACAATGCCCAAGTGGTCCATGAAAGAAGAAGACTGTTCCTTGGAAATATTTAAATTTGTCAAAGCAACAAAGCATGGGGACCACGTTTTGGATTCGGCTCAGTTGGACCTCTGTAGCTATTTTGGCCGTTTTGAAGACCTTCTCGGCCTTAAATCAAAATGACGTCTTATGAAAAAAGCAACAACAATTACCAAGAGCCCAGTGCAAGCAAGCTACCTGGCTTGGACTTCTCAACTTCTTTGCCACAAATTCGGCCCAAGTCCAAATTGAAAAGGAAGGTAGGGTTTGCAGCCAAAGAAAAGGAGAAATACAGCTACTCACGTGGCTGAAGCTATTCTTGAGAATAAATCAAAGGTTTCACCATCTTTCCTTTTGCATAGTGGGCCAAAGCGGGAAAGCTTGTGAGCCATCCGATTTGGCACATTCTTACTTACCTTTGAGGGCTAGGATTTCGTGAATGACTGGTTAAATTCTCTCCCCCTCCTTTGCAGCTTGTAATCTTCATATTTAAATTTTGAAGATTTTCTTTTCAAATTATGAATCTCCCCCTTTGGAGTTTTTCCTTCAAAAGACTCGGCCTCCAGAATCTATTTTCCGGCCACCGAGAGCAACCGGAGTTGGTCATCCTTCCAAGATAGGATGACCTATCCTTACCACATTTTGCAAACCATCTTCATGGTCTAAGGGTGAGAGTGTGGATCATCAGCTCAAGCATCCATGTTTTTTTACGTGAAAGGAACCACCTTTTTACCGCAATATTCCGTATCTGGTCAATCTGCATCCATCTTCCATCTTTCACGCACAACCCCCAAACCATCCGTGAGAAATTCGTCAAATTTGGCATAATTCTTCTAACCTAATCCATTTAGAAAACGTCCAAATTTTATCCCCAAACTCACTCCCGTTTCAAAGATACAATTGTTTCAACTTCATCCCTATTTTCTCGGATCTACCGAGAAAACCCTAATTTTTCCTACTAACCACCTTCACTATTTTTGGCATAATTCTCATTCCGTCCCTGAGATCCTAATCATTTTTGCAGGACCTATCCTACACAAATTCACCAATATACCCACCAAATTTCATTAAGAATCTCACTCTCGTTTCCGAGATCGAAGCATCCAAAGTTCATCCCGAATCTAATTTTTTGGGTAATCCCTAAAAATCCACCGATCAAAAATCCCATCCTACCTTGCTTTTTGCCTCTGTATTTTTGTTGTTTTATTTTGATAATATGTATTCACTAGTTGCACCACATTTGAGATCAAACCAAAGAGCAAAAATCCACTACTCGGATTACCTTGAATCGGACTATTATGAATCATTGGATAAACTCACGCTCCTTATGTTGGAATTTTGTCAAGATCTTCACAAGTTGAATCAAAGTTATGCTATTTCTCTCTGACAAAAAGTGGAAGACATTGTCGGTATTGAGGATAATCACTCCTCCAAGGATCTGAAAGGTTTGAGATTCTTTCGTTGGCAGCAAGTATTGAAGAAGGAACCTCAATAAAGATAGAGCTCCAACAAGGCGAGATTGCCAACCCTATGTCTCGAACAACCGTGAACCAACCCTTCGGGTATGTAGATCCAATATTTACATCACCCTCTCATGCTTGCAATGTAGGTACAAATAATTTTGAAGATCTCCAACAAAAAAGTTAAGGAAATAGTGGAAGTAGAAACCGAGCAAGTGAAAGATGATGTCGCTTTTGAGGAAAATCACTTTTCCGTAGAATCCAAAAACTCTAATGATATCTACGAGAATATTCACAAGCCTAACAAAGAAGAGATCATAGAGATCACTGGCAACAACATCTCATCCTTGCATGGAATGAACAAATGATTTTGAAGAGCTTGTAATGGAATACCATTGTATCCAAGTAGACCTTGAGGATGAAGTGGCCAAACTGCACAAGGTTGTGGCCGAGAGGTATGACCTATTTAACCAAGTGCCTAGTTACCTTCATCATATTGGTTTGAGTGGACGTGGATATTTTAATAGAATTAATATGAAGTTTTTGAAGGAAAATTTTATTGTAGAAGCTAATCATGCTAATTTGGTGGTTCAAGATTCCTTAATTGTAGATATTGAGTTTGTGATGCCTTATTTTAGAGCTAAAGGAATATTGGATATACCTCACCTTAGAAATGAACATTGTAGCATGTATTTTGATGCCTTTACTATTGATAACCCGTGGCTTGTCTCATTTCATTTCAATGAGCTTCCAAAACCGATAGTTGAATTTAAATGGAATGAAGAAACTTATGGAAAGTTTTGGTTTCAAAATTTTTTTTGGTGGTTAAAGGGAATGCAACAATACATTTTAATTGAGTCTAGGGTTCTAAGGTCACAATATAACCTTAGAACCCTTGATCTAGGGTTTCTAAGGTTCTAGGGTTTTAAAAGTACTTAGGTTCTTCTATTGTTTTTGGTTTCAGTGTCTGAGTTCCAATCTCGAGTCTAGGGTTTCTATTATGTGGTTCTAAGGTTTCTACGGTTTTAGAAGCTTAGAACCCTAGAACATAAATCCTGGACTCGAGATTCGAACTCTGACTAGAACTCTAGCACCTAGAAACCCTAGAAACCCTCAAAACCCTTGAACCCTGAAACCCTAGAAAAGGATTCTAAGGTTTCTATAGTTGATAGTGTTTCTAGGGTTCTAAGCTTTGTAGGGTTTAAGGTTCTAGGTTCTAGGGTTCTAGGAATAGTTATAGTCTCCATAGTTATTAGAGAGTTCTCCCCTTATAAATGAACCCTCAAAACCCTTGAACCCTACAACCATAAGAACACCCTTAGAAACCATAAATAATTAAAAACACTTGATGAGCCCCTAGAACTCTTAAACCCTAAACCTTGCACATTGGACCATGAGAATAGTCCTAACATTTTGTGGTGTAGGCCTAAGGAGGGCTTAGAAACCTAGAACCTTATATGTCATAGAAACCTGAGAGCCCTAGAACCCCTTTGACTGCATTTTTTATTCGGTGGTGGACACATGTTGTTAAAGGAGTGTATTGTTCAGATAGGCCCTAGAACTTGAAAACCCCTAGAACCCTTAAACCCTAGAAACCCGAGAATCCAAAAAAAGTTGACATATGTTAGTGATGTGATAGTGTACAAATGAAATGTTTCAATTTTGCAAGGGTTTCTATGTTCAATTATAAGATAAAATATGTTGAATTACCCCTCTACATGATGATTTAGTCCTTGATTATCAGTGTCACATCCTTATGATTTAGGGCTTTAGAGTTACGGTTTAGGGCTTTGAGCTTGTGGGTTCTACAGTTTCTAGGATTTCTTGGGTTCTATGGTTTTTGAGTTTCTAGGGTTCTAGGGTTTCTAAGGTATATTTTTTTCACCACATATCATTATAGGAGATGCTTATCCATACAGATATGATACTATGCTAGAAACTTTAGAAAACTCTAGAACCTTGATTTTACGGTTCTAGTGAGTGGTCTATCTCTTTGGAAGCATAGAGTTCTAGGATTCTATGGTTCTAGGGTTCCAGGGTTTCTAGGGTTCTGTTACTATAGACTTCATAGACTATTAAAAGGATGAAAAATTCCAATGGAACGTTGAACCTTGAACCCTTGAACCAAGGGTTCTAGGGTTTCTAATGTAACACCCAAATTTTTTATGTAAATCAGATATGTATAAATGTAGTGTGTTATGACTAGAGTATGAAATGTGCTAAGAAAGATGAATATGGTGATGGAATTAAACCTTAGAAGTAATGAATTGACGAATCAGAAACAATATTGGTATTTACCTAATTTCAAGGTTTTAGGGTCTTAACATGTAGTTGATTTCTTATAATGGAATTTAATAGCTTAGAAGATGAAACGACAGCAACAAGAGTTTCTTGATTTAGAAATGTATCGAGAAAGTTATGAATCTTAGACTCCAAAGGTTGGAACAAATACTCGGTTGGAATTTTATAATAGAGCAGTTTCTATGTTACATTATCATCATACCTTAGAAGAGCATAACTGGCAAAGTGTTCTTCCACAAAGTTGTAGTAAACCTCAAGATAAGAAGATTGATAAGTAGATCAATTCTATTGGACTTCTATAAAGGAAGTTATGTTTATTTGAAGTTGGTGAAGGAAAACCGGACCATAGAATTATGGACTTTTGAGCGATGTTCGGTATTTTGTATAATTGAACATAATAGTCTCCAAATTTGAAGTTTAAATCTTCTACAAAGTTACACAAGACTTAATGAGGAAAATATGGGTTTTTGAATTAGGAAAATTCGAGTTGTCGAGCAAACGTTATGAAAGGTTTAAATGACAGTTAACACCCTGAATAAAGGGGAGAAACCTTGAACTCTCGGGTTTGATTAAGGGCTGACAATTTATTGTTGAAATTTTGACTTTTAATGAAATTTTAAGGAATTTAATTCATTATTAATTATGGATGGGCCAATAGGGAAGTTCCACATGGAAAGTATGGTGACACCTCATGCTTGAAGAGGAAGTGAGCTTGGATGGTGACACCTCATGCTTGAACCACATGACTCACCTTCCAAAAGGGATCTTCAACTATTAGCCATCCTGACCATCAGCTCTCACTCTTCTCCAAATTCGTGTGAGAAAAATTAGGGTTTGTAACAAAACTGTGAAGTTTTAGTGTTTTGTGGAAGACATTTGGTGTTTAAGAGTTAAAAGTGCAAAAGAAGCAATAGCCTACGACTCCAGCCCTAAGGTACCAAGAAATACCTTTAAGATGTTTATTTTGGTGCTTTATCGACTTATAAGGGATGGAATTTACGTTACATGGTTAAGAATACATGAAATTGTGAAGGTAGTTTATGGGTATACACTTTATAAGTCATGTTACCCAGTTTCTGAAATGTACATTGTACAAAGTTTTGGAGTTACAATTTGGTCATAATTTCTGCTAATGAAGTGTAACCAACATTCTAAGGTTTAGATTGGTACCTTATGCATTCTGATCTGATTAGTGTTGTAAAAGTTGTGTTATATCAGAAAATGAAGTAAAAATAGGGTATGAACTAATAGGGTCATGTTATACCTTATTTTAAAGATGTAGAATTTACAAGGCTTTTAAGTGAGAATCTGATCACAACGTCTTCTAAAGAAATGTATTAGACATCTTAAGTATGAAATTGGTACCTTAAATGTTTTGATCAGAGTTCTTTAACAAAAGTTATGAATGCCGAATTTTTTTGGTTAAATAGGGTATTACAGGTTTTGCTTATATTATTTTATTTTATGATGTTAAGGTATATTAGCAAGCTCATTGGATCCTTAAGGATTTAGGATACCATGCTAAAGCTAAGGAATCCAAGTAAGTAATCCATGCATGTGTTTGGACCTTGTGGGACTACATCACAAAGGATAGGACATAAGGAGGATGTGTTTGATTACTTAGATATCCATTAAGTAGAGAATGTTCTAGGAGTGGTTTGTTTTTATGATAATTTAATTGATAATATTCTTTTGGGGGTATCGTACCGTACACCAACCCAAGGGCTTTGGGTTTGATTGGTGCTTGATTGAAATTGTTTGATGTTTGTGTATTATCATAACTCAAGAGTTAAATTAAGTCAAGTTTACTAGGAATGTTCTTTACGGTTCACTTGGGAGATGTTTGATATATTATATTGCTTGTACTTAAATTATGTTATCATGCCATGCATATGTATGAATCATGTCCATGCATCATGTTTATGAAAGATACAAAATTGTTTTCTCATTCATGTTTTTAAAATGTCACCCAACGGATGATGAAGGTGGTGTGGGACACATTCATCATTCAATGCATAAATGTATGTAAAGTCAAGATCAAGTTATGGGAGAAGGTGGAATTGGCTGCCTCATGGAGGCCATATGGTGCCTATTCACCTTCATATGATGTGAAGCCCACACATGTCAAGTTAAGTCAAGACAACAATAAAGAATGAAATTAATGTGCATGTTTTTCAAGAAACGTCATGCTCATGTTAGGCATATAGGCTCATTCAATTACTTACTAAGCTTTAGGATCATAGGTTATGCTTTGTGATGTAGGTGATGAAAATGAAGGTGAGGGACTTAGCCCTCCCTGTTCGATGTAACAGTCATGCCGTGGAGGAGGCAGATCCGGTGCAGGAAGCTTGAATCGTTAAGTTCCGACCGGTGGGGATGTCAAGATGTTCATTTGAAGTATTTTGGTGTGTTTATCTTTGAACAATGATGTGTTTTAAAAGTTTAGTTTTGTTAAATGATGCTGTGTAAAGATATTTATTATGTATATTATATGTTTTAATTAAACTATGTGTTATATGAGCTTTGCGGTATTTTATTTGATGAATATTTTATTAACAATGTTTTATCTCAAGTAATTATCTAGTTTACTACGATTTATAATTAAAGTCTTCCTCTATGTTTTCACGAAAAAGAGCTCAAGAGGAACATTTTTAAAGAAAGAAAATTTTTACCGCGATCATTCTTTTTAAGTAAAGTTTTACAGGGTGTTACAGACATGGTTTAGAGCACACCGAGTTTTAAAATTGATTATGTAGACTACTTAACGATGCAATTTTTGCATGGAAACGCTTCATCCACTGTAAGTATGTTTGACTTGTCTTGTTTGATTGTATTATTTATGTGCATTGTTTGCTCTGTGATAAGATTAGTAAAAGATGCCAAGAGTTACATGATCTATTGATGAAGGAACAAGTCATGACAATGAAAGTATAGTCGATAGATTGGTGAAATTAGTGGATCGCTAATCCCAATATCTGGAAGAATACCGAATGAGTAAAATTCGAGGTGGGGAACAAAGGAATAATCACAGCGAACTAAGCTATGAAAGATTCAATCATCTTCATCCGTCAAGTTTCAATGGGCGATCGGCTGATCAAGCTATAGCTGAAGAATGGATACAAAAATTAGAAGATTTGTTCAAATATGCAAAGGTGGAAGGGAAATATTAGATAATATGTGCAACCTTCATGATGGAGAATGGCACCCGCTTTTGGTGGGACACAGTTAAAGCCTACATAAATGTAAGCAAAATGACTTGGAGTGACTTCAAGGAGGCGTTCAACACCAAGTATTTGAGCTGAGCTGTCTGAAAGGCAAAGATGGTAGAGTTCATACACCTCCGCCAAACTGGAATTGTTGAGGAATAGAAACAATGCTTTGAAGCCCTTTCTAGGTTTGCCCCACACTTGGTGTCAACCGATGTTAAAAATTTATCAATTTACCTAAGGCCTGAAGTTAGAGATCTATCAAGGCGTGAAGACGGCTAGTACAAAAAATGCAAGCTATACCAGCTTAGTATCCAAGGCCTTGGAGATTGAAGAATTTGAAATGAGGTTCCAGCGGTATCGGGAGTCTTAGAAAAGGTTTGCAAAACCAGCACAACCTCAACAACGGAGAAAAAGGTGGCAAAATCAAATAGGGACAAAGTGGCCAAATGAAGACCAACCAGATAAGGACAAGGGAAAACAAGTTCAAGGACCCCCTCAAAAGGGTGTATGCTCAAGATGTGGGAAAAGAAATTTTGGGAAGTGCATTGCTGGCACAGGCCAATGTTTCAAATGCAAGGAAATAGGACATATGGTGAAAGATTGCCCCCAAATGAAGGAGCAACCAAAGGCTAATCCTTGAGTATACGCCATGATCGAGCTAGAGGATGACAAGCAACTTGTTGTTGTTTAGGTACACTTCTAATCAATAGTGTGCCTGCATATACATTGATTTATTCTGGTGCCACACATTTGTTCATATCGATTAAATTCATGGTCAAACTCAATTGTTCGCCATTGATAGCAGAACATTTTTATGATTTGATGTTATCGTCTGGCAAATGATTGCATCTCAATTATATTTTACCTAGGTGTATGGTTACGGTGAATGGGCGAGTCTAGGAGGTAGATTTATAGTTATGGAAATGAAAGGATACAAAGTTATATCGGGCATGGATTGGTTGTTTTGACATTTTGCTACCATTAATTGTCGGACTCGAATAGTCAATTTTCAGCTGCCGAATGAAGGGGCATAATCCTTACAAGCGATGAGGAATGTTCGAAAGATGCCTATTGTGTCGAGCATAGAAGCTTGACGGTTGTCGAAAAAAATTGTGAAGAGTATTTAACGAAGAAAAATGTAAAGTTTTGGAAGTCCGATGAATGCAAGAAGAGCTTTCAGGAGCTGAAGCAAAGATTGACATCGGCACCAATATTGACTCTTATGTCCAAAGAAGGAAAATATAGCATATATTGTGAGGCATCCAATATAAAAACCGGCAGTATGTGCCAAAAGCGGGTGGAAGCTTTTGGAGGGATATATTAATCGAGGCTCATTATTTTGCTAAGGAGGGATATATTAATCGAGGCTCATTATTTTGTCTCAATGCATCCGGGAAGCATGAAAATGTATCAAGATTTTAGGCAATATTATTGGTGGCCAGGCATGAAAGAAGATGTAATAAAACATGCAGATTATGCCATCTCTGACAACAGGTCAAGGCCGATAACCAAAGGTGACACACTCCCAAATTGCGGAGGAGTCAGAATTAGGAGAGAACACCACAAACAGCCACGGCCAAAGGCCTACCCGGGAAGAAAATCCAAGAACAAGGGAGGGTTTTGGCTCTGTCACAACTTTAAATGCATACGGACTATAAGCCCAAGATTTAGACGATATTGAGTTCAAATATTAAACTCCAACTAGTTCAAATTTCAGACCAAACGCACGTGAGGAAATTAAAATGGCACGGGGCTTTTTCAGAAACTCAAGCAGACAACACACACATTTTTGGCAGAAACCCTCCTCCAAGAAAGGGGAAGAAATTGGCTAGGTTTAAGGGGAAAATGCTAGGGTAGATTGCAAGTTATCACGGAGTGAAATTTAGTCGACAGAACTGCTCAATTTCAGTGGTTCGGGAGAAAGGTAGGAGAAACAGGCATGCACCTCATTTAATTGGAAGGAACTGAGAACGAAGTGAATGGCCAAGAATTTCAAGGCATGATGAGGAACTCACAGCCAAAAATTGCGGATTTTAGCACCAAGAAAAACTGAATATGGCACGGGTGAAACTTTTGGGACACAAGATGCACCCGGGAGAGACTAAAATTGGCAGCAACCAACACACAACGACAAACATCCGAAACACACACAATGAAAGGAAGGCTATGGGATTTCCAAGCTTACCTTGTTCCAAACAAGAGAGGAGGAAGGCTGGAATATGGTTTAGTGGCCCTAGCAAGACACCAACACCCTTAACAAAATAGAACTATGGATATTACTCACCAAAGCTCCAAATTGCCGAGAGAAAAGAGGGGGGTTTTAGAGCTTCAAGCTTCTTCAAATTTGTCCAATTCTTTTCTGCCATTACAATACGTGGGAGTAGAGTTTCATACCCTACCAACTTTCAACAAAAGAAAAATTTAGACACTAGCCTAAATTAGGGACTAAATGAGTGGAAATAGTAGGAGTTTGGTGGACAAAGGGCCCACCATCAACTTACCTCCCACTCCATCAGCCCTTGACTCTATCCCACGTCTAAGTTGACCACAAAATCACAGAATTCACTTGGGAAAATAGGTTTTCCCTAAGTCCCAACAAGAAGGGACTTGAATTGGTCCCATCCGAACCAAAACCTAGCAAGTTGGTCCAAACCGAACCAACACTTAACAAAGCTTCAACCCAAAATTGGTTACAACTTCAAACTACTTCAAATATATATATATATATATATATTTCCATGATCACGTGATTAGCAAACAGCCCTCCCCTTGCTATGATATCCTCTTGTTAGAATGAAGAGGAATCCACTAGGCCTCGGCTTGATGCACCTTCGGGTGGGATGCCTCGGACGGAGGAGCTCTTGGTACTTCGATGGTTGTCTCCCTCATTTCATGCTCCCATTGTAGGCAATGCTTGGGGAGCTCTTTATCATTAGAAGTGGGAGCATCCAGGAGACCTCTTGGAGGTAATAATGTCCCTGTAAAATCAACAAACACATTAGAAAGACGCCTTGCACGGCTGCGGGTCACCATGCCTTCCGGTGGGTGAGAGTCCTCAGGCACATCATCCCCTCCTGGTGATTGAGGATTTGTCCTCAAATCCAGGGGCTGCCCCTCCTCATCTTCTTCAATCTCTCCCAAATAAAGGGAAAGGTCTTGGACATTGAAAGAGGCAGATACTCCATAGTCCCCTGGGAGCTTTAACTTGTATGCATTTTTGTTGATCTTCTCGATGACTTCAAATGGTCCGTCGGCTCTAGGAAGGAGCTTATATTTTCTTTGGCTAGGAAACCTCTCTTTCCTTAGATGCAACCACACAAGGTCTCCCACTTTGAACTCCACATCCTTACGGCCACGGTTTGCAAATTCGGCATAGGCTTCATTCTTCCTTGTTATGGCTCGTTGCACCTTTGCATGCATGGCTTGAACTTGTTTAGCCTTTTGTACTCCATCGGGATTAGCTAGTTCATGGCTCGACAAGGGAACCAAATCCAAGGGAGTTGAGAGATTGAACCCGTAGACAACCTCAAAAGGAGAAGCTTGAGTAGCACAATGCACACTTCGGTTGTATGCAAACTCTACATGTGGTAATTGTATATCCCAATCCGAGAGCCTTTTCCCAACAATGCTTCTTAACAAGGCCCCCAAAGTTTGATTCACTACTTCCGTTTGGCCATCTGTTTGAGGATGGAAAGAGGTGCTAAACAATAATTTAGTTCCAAGCTTCCTACACAAGGTCTTCCAAAAGGAGCTTAGGAACTTTGTATCCCGGTCCGAGACAATTGTGGTTGGAACTCCGTGTAACCGAACAACTTCCTTGAAGAACAAGTCGGCTACTTGGTTGGCATCATCGGTCTTGTGACAAGCAATGAAATGAGCCATCTTGGAGAAGCGATCAATGACCACCATTATTGCTTCTTTACCTCTAGGGGTCGGAGGAAGCCCCAAAACAAAGTCCACGCTAACATCCACCGAAGGTTGAGAGGGAACTGGCAATGACATGTATAACCCTTGGGGAAGCACTCAGCTTTTAGCCTTCTTGCAAATGATACATCTTTCTATCCACTTGTACACATCCTTGCTCATGTGGGGCCAAAAGAAATGCTCCTTAACTATCTCCAAGGTCTTCTTTTGCCCAAAATGACCTGCTAGGCCACCACCATGAGCTTCATTCACCAAGGATTCCCGAAGGCTACATTGGGGAATACAAAGCTGTCCCCCTTTGTAAAGATATCCATCCGCTAGGTGATAGCCACAACTTTCTTTGTTCATACTCTTCTCATACCATTTCTTGAAGTCTGGGTATTCTTTGTAGGAAGTCTTTATCCATTCAAACCCCAAGATCCGGGAATTGAGTTCGGTGAGCAGAACAATTCTTCTTGAGAGAGCATCGGCCACCACATTTACTTCTCCTTTCTTGTACTTGACAATATATGGAAACCTCTGAAGAAACTCCACGCACTTTGCATGTCTCTTGCTGAGTTTTCCTTGGCTTCTAATATGCTTCAAAGCTTGATGGTCGGTGTGTATAATAAACTCTTTAGGAAGGAGATAATGCTGCCACACTTCAATTGTTCTCACCAAAGCATACATTTCTTTGTCATAAGTAGAGTAATTCAAGGCTGCCCCTTTTAGCTTTTCACTAAAGTAAGCTACGGGCCTTCCTTCTTGCATTAACACAACCCCTATTCCTAATCCCGAAGCATCACAATCAATTTCAAACATCTTATTGAAGTTCGGGAGCATAAGGAGAGGAGCATTGCATAGGGCTTCCTTGATCCGATCGAAATTTTGTTGACATTCCGGGGTCTATTCGAAGTCCTTCCCCTTCTTGGTGCAATTCGTGAGAGGGGCCACAATGGTGCTAAACCCCTTTATAAACTTTCTATAGAAGGAAGCCAAACCATGAAAGCTCCTAATGTCCGAGACACCTTTTGGGATTGGCCATTCTCGAATAGCCTCAATCTTGCTTTGGTCTACTTCCATTCCTTCCTTGGAAAGTATAAACCCAAGAAAGTGCACCTTTTCTTGGACAAAAGAACACTTCTTGAAATTACCAAACAACTGTGCACTTCTAAGTGTTTGAAACAAGGATCGAAGGTGTGCCAAATGCTCCAAATAATCTTCACTATAAACCAATGTCATCAAAGTAAACTATCACAAATTTTCCCAAGTAATCTTTCAACACATGATTCATTAATCACATAAAAGTACTTGGGGCATTAGATAGCCCAAATGGCATGACTAACCATTCATATAAGCCATAGTTGGTTTTGAAAGCCGTTTTCCACTCATCCCCTTCATGCATCCGTATTTGATGATAGCCACTTTTTAGATCAATCTTTGAAAAGAAAGCTGCCCCACTAAGTTCATCCAAAAGGTCCGCAAGCCGTGGTATTGGAAACCGGTACTTGATAGTAATGTGGTTGATTGCTCGGCTGTCAACACACATTCGGGATGAACCATCCTTCTTTGGTACCAAAAGAGTCGGCACCGCACAAGGGCTGAGTGACTCCCGGATATAGCCCTTCTCCAAGAGCTCTTGCACTTGCTGGTTAAGCTCCTTGGCTTCTTCAGGATTCATCTTATATGCTGGCCGGTTTGGAAGCACTACCCCGGGTTGGAGGTCAATCCAATGCTCAATCCCCGGATAGGAGGTAAGCCAATCGGTAGCTCCTCGGGGAACACATCTCCATATTCCTCAATGAGTGCTAAAACTTCCTCCGGAGCTCCTCCTATTTCTTCCATTCTTTCCTGGAATAGGATCAATACAACCGGTTCTTCTTGGAGCACCACCCGAGATAGGTCCCTTTTGGTAATGAACAAAGCTTTGTTGGAAGATTTCTCCTTTCTCAATCTCTCATCCCTAGCAATGTCTTCAGGTGCTAGTGGTGCAAGCTTGATGTTCCAGTTTTCCCACTTGAATGAATACTCATTGATAAACCATCATGCATGGCGTGCCGATCAAATTGCCATGGTCTCCCGAGAAGAATGTGGCTTGCATCCATAGGCAATATATCACAAAACACAGCATCCTTGTAACTTCCAATTGAGAACTCCACTCTTGTGCGCTTAGTCACCTTAAGGTGCCCTTTATCATTCAACCATCGGAGCCTATAAGGAGTGGGATGATCCTCGGTTTTAAGCCCCAATTTTTCTACAAGCTCCGTGGAGGCTACATTTGTACAACTTCCACCATCAATCATTAAGGAGCAAACTTTATCTTTGATCAAGCACCGGCTGTGAAATATATTCTCTCTTTGGTTCGGCCACTAAGTCTTCCTCTTCCTCCATGGGTTCATCTTCACTTACAATCTCTCCACTACTTTCAATAAGCACCATCACTCTCTTATTAGTACATTGAGCAGCAATATGTCCTAATCCAAGACATTTAAAACACTTTATCTCTCTTGACCGCGGCTTGTTAGCATCTTCAATCGGTTTCGGAACAACGTCCTTTTTTTGTGTCCACGGCTTTGGTTGATAAGTCTGGTCTTCCTGCCTTGGAGGTGGCTTGTAAGGGGTGTTGAAAACCGGAGCTGGCCGTGAGATAATTTTCTTACCCTTTCTCTTGTTTTGTCTTTCCACCCGTAGGGCCAATTGGATGGCTGCATCCATGGAGTCCACAATTTGCAGCTCCACCACATCACCAATGTCTTTATGCAGCCCTCTTAGAAACCTTGCTAGGATTTGTTCCTCCGGCTCTTCAAGATCACAACGGATCTGTAAGGTTTCAAAGTCCATCAAATACTCTTCCACCGAGAGGCTTCCTTGCTTAAAATTTTGGAGTTGAAAAAACAATTATTGTCTATAATGGCTAGGTACAAATCTCCTTTGCATAATCATTTTCATGGCCCTCCAAGTGCTAATTTCCTCCTCATGGTCACGCCTCCTTTGAGACCGCAAGCTGTCCCACCATAAGCTAGCATAACCGTGAGTTCCAAGGCCACTAGTTGTAATTTAGACTTCTCTGAATAGTTATAGCACTCAAAAAAATTATCCACCTTATCTATGTAGGATCGTGTTTAACCTAAGTGGG
>QAOC01006043.1:30703-121507 GCA_003255005.1 Begonia fuchsioides
AAATAGGTTAATAGATATTTTTATAAGTTTAATCGAAATTCTTGATTTCTCTTCTAAATTTGGTTATCTATTAAATAACTAGGCGCAAACAACAATTAAATAGTTTAGGAGAGAGAGAGATAACACCGAGATTGTTAACGCGGTTCGACCAACCTTGCCTACGTCCGCGCTTCAAGGTTGCTCCTTGAAGATCTTTCCACTCTACCACGAGCTTTACTTTGATTGACTTCCGGGTGTCAATCAAACCTTACAAATGACTCTTCTTTCTGAGAGGCGTCACCCCTTTACAATTTCTCACAAGTAATACCTTAAAGTTTTTCAAGAATGATTTGAAACTACTCTCTCGATCACAATGAGAATGATCTTATATGATTTACAATGAAGAGAGAGTAAGAGAAAAGCTAACTAGAAATTTTGGCAGAGTTTGGACGTGCTTTTCTCTATCAAAAATTGGCTTTATCTTTTGGCTTCTCGTCTCCAATTTATAGATTTCCGTCTGTCAGACTTCGGAGCTGTCGACATATCTTCGAGGGCTGTCGACATAGAGATAGCCGTTAAGACTCATAAGAAGGTAGCCGTTTAAGAATTTTCCTGTCGTTGGTCTTGACCGGTCGACATGTCTTTGTAGCTGTCGACATAACTTCAGTATCTTCGAAGTTCTTCGGTTGACATCTACTCTTGGCGGTCGACATGGAAAACTCTCTGGAATTTACCCGGTCGACATAAGTTTTTCAACTGTCGACATAACTTCTAATTTATTCTTCCGCTATAAACTTTGAACGGTCGACAGATGTTTCTAACGGTCGATAGACAATTTGTCTCTGGATTACGAGCAGTCGACATAAGTTTCGTCCGGTCGACATACGATCCAATGTCTTGAACTTTAATTGTCTTCAACCGGTCGACATACTTGATAGGCGGTCGACATATGATTCTTCTCTGGACTTTGACGGGTCGACAGAACTTCTTACCTGTCGACATAAGTTGCTTCTTCGACACTTCTAATTCGTCTGTTATCTGTGCAGTCGACATATTGAGCTTCTAATTCTGCAGCACTTCTTTAAGCATGGAGACATATTTGATTTTATCTTTCATACATAATTAACATAGTTATCGTAAAAAATAATTGATTGCTTTAAAACCTTTTAAAACCAACAATCTACCCAAGTCAGAAATGAGTCTTCATCACAAGAGCCATTAAATGGTGGAATGCTCACCTTTAAATGCCATAAGTCATCCTCACGGGGTTGTCTATCCCGTGGCTCAAATTCATCGTCCGAGTCTTCCACATCATATAACTGGCCTCGAGCACCTCGGCTCTTCTTCCGGGAGTAATCAGGGGAGGCAGTCTAGGACGATTTGGAGTCTCCATTCTTTGCAAGAGCTTGTCCAATCTTCGGTTATTGCATCTATTTGGCTCTGAAAATCGGGCTCACGTTCTTGGAATGATGCTAAGAGTGGAGGTGGTTCACTTGTTGAAGGGAGGTCTCGGCTAGGCAGCAAAACAGCTCCACTCCTAGTGGTCATACCACAACTTTTGTGTGCCATTAAAAATAATGGAATTGAAGGTTTAATAGTAGGAAAGAAGGAAGGAAGAGCTGTGCTCTGATACCAAATGACACACTCCCAAATTGCGGAGGAGTCAGAATTAGGAGAGAACACCACAAACAGCCACGGCCAAAGGCTTACCCGGAAAGAAAATCCAAGAACAGGGGAGGGTTTTGGCTCTGTCACAACTTTAAATGCAAACTGACTATAAGCCCAAGATTTAGAGGATATTGATTTCAAATATTAAACTCCAACTAGTCCAAATTTCAGACCAAACGCACGTGAGGAAATTAAAATGGCACGGGGCTTTTTCAGAAACTCAAGCAGACAACACACACGTTTTTGGCAGTCAAGTAGGTAAGATTAATCTCTGCACAACTCCCAATGTCGATGACCTGAGAAGTGGAAACTTGGCAGAAACCCTCCTCCAAGAAAGGGGAAGAAATTGGCTAGGTTTAAGGGTAAAATGCTTGGGTAGATTGCAAGTTATCACGGAGTGAAATTTAGTCGACCGAACTGCTCAATTTTAGTGGTTCATGAGAAAGGTAGGAGAAACAAGCATGCACCTCATTTAATTGGAAGGAACTGAGAACGAAGTGAATGGCCAATAATTTCAAGCCATGGATGAGGAACTCACAGCCAAAAATTGCGGATTTTAGCACCAAGAAAAACAGAATATGGCATGGGTGAAACTTTTGGGACACAAGATGCACCCGGGAGAGACTAAAATTGGCAGCAACCAACACACAACAACAAACATCCGAAACACACACAATGAAAGGAAGGCTATGAGATTTCCAGGCTTACCTTGTTCCGAACAATAGAGAAGGAAGGCTAGAATATGGTTTAGTGGCCCTAGCAAGACACAAACACCCTTAACAAAATAGAACTATGGATATTACTCACCAAAGCTCCAAATTGCCGAGAGAAAAGAGGAGGGGTTTGAGAGCTTCAAGCTTCTTCAAATTTGTCCAATTCTTTTCTGCCATTACAATACGTGGGAGTAGAGTTTCATACCCTCCCAACTTTCAACAAAAGACAAATTTAGACACTAGCCTAAATTAGGGACTTACTGAGTGGAAATAGTAGGAGTTTGAAGGACAGCCCACCATCAACTTACCTCCCACTCCATCAGCCCTTGACTCTATCCCACGTCTAAGTTGACCACAAAATCACAGAATTCACTTGGGAAAATAGGTTTTCCCTAAGTCCCAACAAGAAGGGACTTGAATTGGTCCCATCCGAACCAAAACCTTGCAAGTTGGTCCAAACCGAACCTACACTTAACAAAGCTTCAACCCAAAATTGGTTACAACTTCAAACTACTTCAAATATACATATATATATATATATATATATATATANACATTAAGGATAAGTGAGAATTATAGGATTATCAATGACTTTGCAAGTTGGTTATGAGTGATACACGAAAATTAAAAGTTTTGATCCATGGTTCTGTTTACTGGTTAAGCAATCATGTTGGACTATCATATATATTTTTATGAATGATGGAAATCTGAAATTGGTAGAAGTTGTGTATATTTTATCAAAGTTGCCATAAAAGTATCAATTCTGTACAAATTAAGATTTCGTATCTGAAGCCAATGATTGACTAATCCCATGCCCTAGATGTTTTAGCACATTAAAGTAGACACTTTGAGTGACATATAGTGTAACATCCCATTTTTGTTTTGTAACATAAAAAGCTTTTCATTGAAAATTCTTTTATCAAATCTATACATATATATTTGTACATAATCAGCGGAAACTAACATTTCAAATCACACTTATAAATAGTTAAACATAGGTCATATTTTCAAAACATAAAACTTTACAAACACTACATATTTGTAATTCAAAATAACCTTTTACAAATTCTCTTCAAAACACGTGTCTTTTAAAGAGCTTACTCCACCGGTCAAAATCTCGCTTAACAACGACAAGGCTCTATGGAAGACATTCTCCTCCTCTTTCATATTTAATCCTCATGTGATATTTCTTCAACATTCAAGTCATCACCTACATTGCAAAGTCTAACTAATGAGCTTAAAGCTCAGTAAATAGTGCAAATAAAACATGCATGATGTAATGAATGATATGATTTAAAACCATGCAGCTTATTTCATTTTCGTGGTGTGGATCTGCCCCTCATATGACGACCATCCACAAAACTTGATTGTTTACATATCGTATATCGTTAGGAGATAACAACCTACCATCAAACCCGATTGGGCTCACGGTAACATGGACCCATAGTCATTGCCGAGGGCGTCTTTATTCTCCTTTACATAACTTATCTCATTAAGAGATATAACAACCTACCGTCAATCCCCATTGAGGTCACGGTAACATGGACCCATAGCCATTGCCGAGGGCGTCTTTACTCTCCTTTACATAACTTATATCATTAGGAGATATAACAACCTACCGTCAATCCCCATTGGGCTCACAATAACATGGACCCATAGCCATTGCCGAGGGCGTCTTTACTCTCCTGTATCGTAGATGTCTTCATCGAATCAATAGAGATATTGCGGGGATGAATGTAGGCATCAAAGACCCCCTTGGGCAACCTAACACCCAATCTGCCGTCCCCCTATGATTCACTTATTATAATTCATAGTCTTCATGCATGAAAATTCATTTTCGTTGTCATTCGTAGAAAACATGATGCATGATCTCCATAACATGTCACATACAATCCTATCCTTAATGCAAGAAATTCTAACTAATCCAAACAATAGTCATATAAACATATCAATCAATCAATACAAAGCACACAAACAATCCTCAAATGACTTGAGGTCGGTGTATTGTGCATTACACCCCAACCAATCTATGATTAATCAAAAATCATAAAAACACATAATCTTTGCAATGTAGACCTCTAATAGGCCAAACGCATGCAACACATACTTACCTTTGCAGCTATCTCGAATTAATCCATTTGAGTCCCTTCTTAGTCCAATTAATGACCTAAACATATAGATCATTCAAGGATTAGAAAATGCATAAAGTCTTAGCTTTATGTTCCAACTTTGAACTACTATAACTTCCTCAATAATGATCCATTCCTGATACTTAAGGTGTCGAATTGTTCCTTAAGGAGTCTACTATAACTTCTTAGAAGACACCCAATTCAGAAAACTAAAGCATGTCGACTTATATGGACAAAACAGAGGGCATTCATTGTTTGAACCCCTGTTTGGGTCGACCCAAACTGTGAGGGGTCGACCCATGTCGACAAACAGAGACGTCACAGCAATTAACCTAAAATCCTCCATATTTAACCTAAAATCCTCCATATTGACCGAATCTCGAAAACTCTAGCTTTATACATGATTAACCGATTTCACAGCAATTAACCTAAAATCCTCCATATTTATCCACCAGCTCATCCAATACATTCATATTAACCTTACTGAATCCTAAAAGAAACTCAGAGGATATAAAATATTACCTTGAGCTTCAGCTTCTGCGAAAGTTTCAGAGTTTTCCTCTTCCCTTCCCTTTCTCACTCTTTTTTCTCTCACGAAACTTCTTTTCTTTCTCAATCTCCCTCTCCCTTATCAGACGAGAGAACTCTGAGTAAATAGATATGGAGAAGAGGTCATGTTGGTGGGGGAATGGCAGACCATGCCTTCTTATCTCTTAAGTAAACGAAATCAATCTCCTCTTTACATCAATTGATCAGATTTCCCCACGTTTTGGCTGACTTTTCACCTCAAAACAGGAATGTGTAGACCGCACGTCAATTGTGTTGACCGAAAGTATTCCCAAAGAACATTTTGTGTTGACCCCTCTTCGATCTTGGGGTCGACCCAAACACACAATTGTGTCGACCCCACCAAATTCCTGGGGTCGACCCAAACACACAATTGTGTCGACCCCACCTAATTCCTGGGGTCGACCTAAAGTATACAATTGTGTTGACCGGACATTGTTCATAGGTCGACCCCCAGTTAAAACTTTCATAACTTTTGTTATACATTTTAGATTTCTATTATTCAAACACCATTCGTTTTCTTATTAAGTCTAGTTTAACTTTTTAGAAGACATAAACTTCAAATTCATAGCTTAAAGATATCAATTATACAAAACACCGAATAACGCTCAAAAGTTTATATTTCCTTAGTCCAGTTTTCATTTGTCAACTTCCAACGTATATAACTTCCGCACCACAACTTCAATTGAGTTGTTCAACTAATTAAACTTCTCCTTTTGATGTATTCTATAATTTCTTAGAAGATTACTTTGCCACTTAAGCTCATCTGTATCATGATAAAATAGGAAAACTGAAACTACCCAGGTATCCATTTTTAACCTTGTTGTTGTTACTAACTATAAATTTCCAAATCCCATAACTTTCTCTACAAACCTCCAGATTGAGTAATATTTGTTGCTATAATTCCAACAACAAGTCTATTAAATTTCATGAGAAGAACTTAAACTCATTTGAAGAACGTAAAATCTCTGAAATTGGCTAATCTTAACATTGTGTAAAGGTGGTTCACCTTGGAAGGGTAGACCGGTTTCTAACGTAGGTCGACCGGATCAAGTTCCTCACGACCAAGGTGTCGACCGATACTATTCATAGGTCGACCAATCTTTCATTCACAACCTTCCATTTCCATTTGCTCAAACTTCCATTCAACACTTAAACTTATTTAGTCCAACTTTCACATTGACCTTATTTTATCAACTACCAATTCTAACAATTGAATTCCACCAAGTTAATCATCATTTTATACCCTTAATCATAGTTGATATACTTATAAGACTTTGAATTATGATGAAAGGGTCGGGTATTACCCAGAAAAGTGGGGTGTTTCATAAAGGCTTTGGAATCATAGCATTTCATGGTGTATATAAAAAGTTATGATATTTTGAAGTTATCACAAAACAAGACATTGATTCCGAAAATTGTAAATGATATTAGGTTATTGAGATGAAAGTGATTCACAAGAGTACCTACTACTAGAAAGACTAGCTAAGGATAGACAAGGTGAGTAGTATTGTGTGTGTTTTGCCCTTAATTGGGTCTACATCATAGAATAATAGGACTTTGATGTTGTTTTATGCTTTACATGTTGAGATGAGATGCACGTATAAAATGATGTACAAAAGCATAATTTGGTTTATGATATGATGGATTGTTGTGTTTAATGTTATGAATATTACTTAATTGCTTGACACGTTCATACCATGAACATCTGATGCATCATGTTTTCTACAAAGTGATGAACTATTTACATGCATGAGATTTTGTATGAAACATAATATGAAATGGTTGTTTCGGGTTGAGCTTGAAACACAACGAAAGAAAAAATAAAATAAAGAAAGAGAAAGTTACGTAAATATCATTGGGAAGGGGTTTGAGTTGGTTGTCCCCTTAGGTGGACTCAAGTTTGTGGTCTCTCAATCCTTGGAATCGAGTTGGCTGTCCCCTTAGGTGGACTCAAGTTTGTGGTCTCTCGTTCCTTGCCAGGAAGCCCCAATGATAAGGAATGATAGAAATTAAAGGAATGAAAGACCCAGAATAAAACGAAAAGAAAAGTTTTACTTATGCATATCATGTACATGTTCATGCATATTTATACTACTTGCTGAGTCGTATGCTCCTAGATAAGTTTTATGATGTAGGTGAGGAAGACGTACACTAAGAGGTGTACGAGATGAATCGCTTTGTTCATGGAGGTGGTCGATGTTGTTTGAGCAGATTTTGATCTGTGGGCAAGGATTTTGAAGAATCGTAAATAATGGTTAGGAGAAGAAGTTTTTAACTTTGTACATATAATTGGTAAATAGTTTAAGAAATGTAACATGTTGTAAATATGTTTTAAGTAACTTTAGTTGTATGCCTTAAATGATTTTTACAAGAAAATATCTTCCGCTGCAAGTAAAAAAAAAATAAAGAACATTTTCTAGCTAGGAAGGACGTTACAAATTTATGGTATCAGAGCCTAGGTCAAAATCGTTTCTGCAGACAGCTCGACAACACAACTACCACCATGAACGAGCTCCAATATTAGTAAGTTTTTATTATTATTATCTAATAGGTATTTCCTTATACATTATTGCTCGATGTAGGATAAGTACAAAATGGTAAGAGGAAATCCTGCAAGAGATGAGGTTGTTAATCGGCTGTCAGATATCGTTGATCGCCAATTTCAACAATTGGAAAGATTAATGGCTCGAGAAGAACAATCAAATCCCCGTGTGGTTGGGATGGGAGATCTTAGCTGTGAAAGGTTTTGCCGCCGGCACCCTCCAAGTTTTGACGGGCAATCATCAGACCCAGCATATGCTGAAGAGTGGGTTCTTACACTTGAAGATATGTTTGATTATGCTAAAATTGAAGATCGGGAGAAATTTAATTGTGCAGCATATGTGTTAGCCAAAGATGCACGATATTGGTGGGACACTGTGAAGGCCACCAATAATGTTCGAACCATGATGTGGCAGCAGTTCAAAGAAGTGTTTTATGAGAAGTATTTTAGTCGCACAGTCAGAACAAGTAAACTAGTGGAGTTTGTACAGCTACGTCAAACTGGAAGTGTGGCTGAATATGTACAGAAATTTGAATCCCTGGCTCGTTTTGCTAGCCATTTAGTTAGCAACAATGAGCACAAAGTGCATCAATTCACCCAAGGCCTGAAAGCTGAAATTTATAGGGGTGTAAAAATTTCAGGTACGCATGAATTACCGTACTCATCTGTGGTAACTAAAGCATTCGAAGTAGAAGAAGCTGAGGTTAAATTTCAACAACATCGAGAGAATGTTCAGAAATTTTACACTGAAGGGTAGTCATCTAGAGATAAGAGATGGCAGACTGCAACGAAAGGTAAAAGACAAAGAGAAGAATTACAAAACCAAGGCAGAGAAAATAAAATTCAGAAGTCTTCTCAACCACCACAATGCCCAAAATGTAAAAGAGAACATTCAGGAGAATGCTTGAAAGGCACTGGACAATGTTATAAATGCAAGCAACCAGGGCACATCTCCAAGTTTTGCCCGATGCTAGAAAAGGAGGTATCAAAGGTGACACCGCGTGTTTTTGCAATGATAGAACCATAAGAGGCAAATGAATCTGCAGTGGTGTCAGGTACCATCTATATTATGGATATACCTGCTTATACATTGATTGATTTAGGTTCAACTCATTCGTTTATCTCACTTGAGTTTATATGTATGCTTAATTGCTACCCTCAAGAAGCAGAGTATGAGTATGATGTGATGCTACCTTCGGGTGAGCATTTACATTTAAGCCATGTGTTACGAGAGTGCATAGTTAAGATAGATGATAAGATACTATATGCTGATTTCATAGTCATGAAAATGAAGGGTTATGATGCAATTCTGGGAATGGACTGGTTGCATCGACATTATGCAACAATTAATTGTAGGACGAAGATTGTTTATTTTCATCCTCCGAATGAAAAAATTTGTTCTTTTCAAGCAGTTAAGTGTGCAAAGAAAATGCCGATTATATCATCTCTTAACGCTAAACAATTACTGAAAAGCGGGTGTGAAGGATTCTTGGCAAGTATTATTGATACTAAAAAACAACCAAGTATCCAACTAATGGAGATCCCGGTAGTGTAAAATTGCACAGAAGTTTTTCTAGATGATCTTCCTGGTTTGCCACCTGACCGGGAGATTGAATTTGTAATTGATGTATACCCTGGTGCAGAACCGGTATCTAAAAACCCGTATAGGATGGCCCCAGCTGAATTGAAGGAGTTAAAAAGCCAATTGGAAGAATTGATGAGGCAGGGGTTCATTCAGCCAAGCTTTTCCCCTTGGGGAGCTCCAATATAATTTGTAAAGAAGAAAGATGGAACAATGAGAATGTGCATCGATTACAGAGAGTTGAATAAGTTGACGGTAAAAAATAAGTATCCTTTACCATGAATAGATGATTTATTCGATCAACTCATTGATGCACGAGTTTTCTCAAAGATAGACTTACGTTCGGGTTATTATCAGCTTAAAGTGAAGTCTGAAGATATTCCAAAGACAGCATTTTGTACAAGGTATGGACATTATGAGTTTTTGGTAATGTCCTTTGGATTAACAAATGTGCTTGCAGCATTTATGGACTTAATGAATAGAGTGTTTCGAGAATATTTAGACATATTTGTAATCGTCTTTATCGATGATATCCTTATCTATTCTAGAAGCAAAGAAGAACATGAGAAGCATTTGGAGATTATTTTAGATAAATTAAGGCAACACAAGTTATATGCAAAATTTTCTAAATGTGAATTTTGGCTAGATCGAGTGAATTTTCTTGGCCATGTTATCAACAAAGATGGTATATCCGTGGATCCAGCAAAGATTCAAACAATCAAAGATTGGCCATAGCCAAGGAATGTGGGAGATGTAAGGAGTTTTCTTGGACTTGCAGGCTATTATCGAAAATTCATTGAAGGATTTTAAAAAATTGCTATGCCTTTAACTCAATTAACCAAGAAGAACATGAAATTCTGGTGGTCATTTGATTGTGAACAAACTTTTCAGGTATTAAAAGATAAACTGACCACTGCCCCAGTATTAAAACTTCCAAATGAAGATGGACGTTTTAGTATTTACTGCGATGCATCAAAAATAGGCCTTGGATGTGTACTTATGCAAGAGGGGAAGGTGATTGCATATGCATCAAGGCAACTGAAAGAATATGAGAAAAACTACCCAACACATGATTTAGAGCTTGCTACTGTAGTTTTTGCTCTCAAGATATGCAGACACTATCGATATGGAAAGTCATGTGAAATATATTCCGACCATAAAAGTTTGAAGTATATTTTTACACAGAAAGAGCTTAATATGCGACAACGGAGATGGTTGGAATTCGTCAAGGATTATGACTTTGAAATTAAGTACCATCCAGGAAAAGCCAACGTTGTTGCCGATGCATTAAGTAGAACAACAAGCTTTAAGCAACCAAGATTATCGGCTTTATCGGTTGCATTACAATCGGAGATCCAAAAATTTGATCCGGAGCTTATAACGGAAGTAACTAGTAAGATAGCTGCATTAACGGTTAGACCTATACTTTTAGATGAGATCAAAGAGGCACAATTAAGAGATCCAAGGTGTTTGGATTATAAGTCAAAAAGGGATCTTGATGAATCTTCTGAATTTCATTGTTCAGAAGATGGTATTTTAAAATTCAAAAACCGATGGTATGTACCACAGGTTTCATATTTACGAAGAAAGGTGTTATCTGAAGCACACTCATCTATGTTCTCAATACATCCTGGAACTAAAAAAATGTATCGAGATTTGAAATTACACTATTGGTGGCCAAATATGAATGAAGACATTGCAAATTATATTAAATTGTGTCTAATTTGCCAACAAGTAAAGGCCGAACACCAACGTCCAGTAGGAACTCTACAACCCTTGCCTATCCCTGAATGGAAGTGGGAACATATTTCAATGGATTTTGTTTTTGGATTACCAAAAACTACATAAGGACATGATGGCATATGGGTAATCATAGATCGCCTAACAAAATCTGCCCATTTTCTACCAGTAAAGATGACGTTCTCACTACATCAATATCCTGAACTCTACATAAAGGAGATAGTGAAGTTGCATGGAGTACCCATATCTATTGTGTCAGATCGAGATTCAAGATTTATATCAAAGTTTTGGAAAAGTTTACACGAAACAATGGGCACAAAGTTGAATTTTAGTACCACATTTCATCCTCAAACGATGGGCAAACAGAGAGGACAATCCAAACATTGGAAGATATGTTAAGATCATGTGTACTTGAGTTTAATATTACATGGAGCAAGATGCTGCCATTAGTAGAATTCTCCTACAACAATAGTTATCAAGCTACTATCGATATGGCACCATATGGAGCTCTATATGGTCGAAAGTGTCGATCTCCCTTGTGCTGGGATGAAGTGGGAGAAGCCAAGATACTAGGCCCTGAAATCATTCAACAAACATTGGATCAAGTGAAGATAATCAGAGACAAAATAAAAAATAGTTCAGAGCCGACAAAAGAGTTATGCCGATAAACGAAGAAGGGAGCTAGAATTTGATGAGGGAGATGAAGTATTTTTAAAGGTTTCCCCGTTTAAAGGAGTAGTAAGATTTGGAAGAAAGGGCAAGCTTAGCCCAAGATTTATCGGCCCTTTTCTTATTAAGAAAAAAGTTGGAGGAAGGGCATATGAACTAAATCTACCTTTATCAATGGCCGGAGTGCACAATGTGTTTCATGTATCTATGTTAAGGAAGTGCTTAAGAGATCCATCCCAAGTGGTACAACAAGAAGATATCGAAATTCGACAAACATTGGAGTATACTGAGCAACCAATTTGTATTCTCGATTACTTGACCAAAGAACTTCGAAATAAAAAGATTCCTTTAGTTAAAGTTCTTTGGAGTAATCACCAGGTAGAAGAAGCAACCTGGGAAAAAGAAGACGATATGAGAAGTCAATACCCTCATCTGTTTGAGGTTTGAAATTTTGAGGACAAAATTTTTGTAAGGAGAGTAGAATGTAATACCAGTGTACAAAGTAAGTGTTTTTACTCTATCTAATGCTTCAACTAGAAATTTGTTTGAAGTCATACATACTGAATTATGAGTAAGAAAAGAAAGCGAATTGGAGTATGACACATGTCACAATACGATTAATACCAAATCATGATTAAGATATAATTAGTAAAAATTATGGGATCATTAAGGTTTACTAATCATGATTAATTAAGTTAACCCTGAGGATTAGCTTAGAACTAATGTGAATTAATTAGTTAAGCTAAACATGATTTAAATAATGATAATGAAGGTATTTTAGCAAATAATAGAGCAGATTATGGTAAAATGATAAAAATAAATAGATAAATTTGGCAAAATAGTAATTTCACCCCATGAACCATCTAGAAATATTGGAGGATGGCTGATGGTCAGCCATTTTCGTGATGAAGAGAGAGAAAGGGTGAAAGAGGGAGGATTTGACAGAAAAGAGTTTAGAGAGAGAAAGTGAAAGTTTAAAGGGTAGAATCTAAAATTGGCCTCCAATCCTTTGAGGAGAAGTGTTCCTCTCATCAAGAGGAATCTACTGAGCTAAAAATCAAGAGGTATGACCTTATTTTTACGTGGTTTAGAGTTATTAAGATTATTCACATGATTACATTAAGGATAAGTGAGAATTATAGGATTATCAATGACTTTGCAAGTTGGTTATGAGTGATACACGAAAATTAAAAGTTTTTATCCATGGTTCTATTTACTGGTTAACCAATCATGTTGGACTATCATATATATTTTTATGAATGATGGAAATCTGAAATTGGTAGAAGTTGTGTATATTTTATCAAAGTTGCCATAAAAGTATCAATTCTGTACAAATTAAGATTTCGTATCTGAAGCCAATGATTTACTAATCTCATGCCCTAGATGTTTTAGAACATTAAAGTAGACACTTTGAGTGACATATAGGCTTTGGAATCATAACATTTCATGGTGTATATAGAAGTTATGATATTTTGAAGTTATCACAAAACAAGCATTGATTCTGAAAATTGTGAATGATATTAGGTTATTGAGATGAAAGTGATTCACAAGAGTACCTACTACTAGAAAGACTAGCTAAGGATAGACAAGGTAAGTAGTATTGTGTGTGTTTTGCCCTTAATTGGGTCTACATCATAGAATAATAGGACTTTGCTGTTGTTTTATGTTTTACATGTTGAGATGAGATGCACGTATAAAATGATGTACAAAAGCATAATTTGGTTTATGATATGATGGATTGTTGTGTTTAATGTTATGAATATTACTTAATTGCTTGACACGTTCATACCACGAACATCTCATGCATCATGTTTTCTACAAAGTTACGAACTATTTACATGCATGAGATTTCGTATGAAACATAATATGAAATGGTTGTTTCGGGTTGAGCTTGAAACACAACGAAAGAAAAGATAAAATAAAGAAAGAGAAAGTTACGTAAATATCTTTGGGAAGGGGTTTGAGTTGGCTGTCCCCTCAGGTGGACTCAAGTTTGTGGTCTCTCAACCCTTGGAATCGAGTTGGCTGTCCCCTTAGGTGGACTCAAGTTTGTGGTCTCTCGTTCCTTGCAAGGAAGGCCCAATGATAAGGAATGATAGAAATGAAAGGAATGAAAGACCCAGAATAAAACAAAAAGAAAAGTTTTACTTATGCATATCATGTACATGTTCATGCGTATTTATACTACTTGATGAGCCTTATGCTCATAGATAAGTTTTATGATGTAGGTGAGGAAGACGTACACTAAGAGGTTGTACAAGATGAATCGCTTTGTTCATGGAGGTGGTCGATGTTGTTTGAGCGGATTTTGATCTGTGGGCAAGGATTTTTAAGAATCGTAAATAGTGGTTAGGAGAAGAAGTTTTTAACTTTGTACGTATAACTTGTAAATAGTTAAAGAAACGTAACATGTTGTAAATATGTTTTAAGTAACTTTAGTTTTCAAGTATGCCTTAAATGATTTTTACAAGAAAATATCTTCCGCTGCAAGTAAAAAAAATGAAGAACATATTTCTAGCTAGGAAGGAGGTTACAAAACAGCCCTCCCCTTGCTATGATATCCTCTTGTTGGAATGAAGAGGAATCCACTAGGCCTCGGCTTGATGCACCTTCAGGTGGGATGCCTCGGACGGAGGAGCTCTTGGTACTTCGATGGTTGTCTCCCTCATTTCATGCTCCCATTGTAGGCAATGCTTGGGGAGCTCTTTATCATTAGAAGTGGGAGCATCCAAGAGATCTCTTGGATGTAATAATGTCCCTACAAAATCAACAAACACATTAGAAAGACGCCTTGCACGGCTGCGGGTCACCAGGCCTTCTGGTGGGTGAGAGTCCTCGGGCACATCAAAGGGCCTGCTGGAATGTTGCGAAGTTTGCCAATCCCGGAACGAAAATAGGAATACATAGCGATGGACTTCGTAATCAGATTGCCAACCACAGCCAAAGGACATTACACTATATGGGTTGTGTTGGATAGGCTCACCAAATCGGCCCATTTCTTGTCAATTAAATTAAGATCGGGTATGGATAAGTATGCAGAACTTTATATCCAATAAGTTATAAGGCTACATAGAGTTCCGGTGTCCATAGTTTTGGATAGAGATTCGAAATTTACCTCCAAATTTTGGAGGAGTTTACATAAAGCAATGGGGACCTAGTTAAGCCTAAGCACGTAATTTCATCCCCAAACCAACGGCCAAACGGAGAGAATGATTCAGATCCTCGAGGATATATTAAGGGCATGCATATTGGAATTCCAAGTGTCATGGAGCAAACTGCTACCCTTAGTTGAATTCACATACAACAACAACTACAAATATACGATTGGAATGGCGACCTATGAAGCTTTATATGGTCGGAGGTGCAGGTTGCCATTATACTGGGATGAAGTCGGAGAAGCCTAATTCTACGGTCCTGAGATCATAAAGCAAACCAAGGATCAAGTAAGACTCATCCGACAAAGGATCAAGATAGCTCAAAGTCGACAAAAGAGCTATGCATATCAAAGAAGACGGAAACTAGAATTTGATGTAGGAGATGAAGTTTTTCTCAAAGTTTCACCATTCAAGAGTATTAAACGGTTCGGTAAGAAAGGAAAACTTGCTCTAAGATTCGTTCACCCCTTCAAGATAGTGAAGAGGATTGCGATGAGACTTATAAGCTGGATTTTTTGCTAACTATGCATGGAATCCACAATGTATTTCATGTATCCATGTTGAGAAAGTGCATGTGGGATCCCGAGCAAATGGTCGAACTAAGTAGCATTGAGATTAAGCCGACCTTAAGCTATGATGAAAGACCAACAAGGATACTTGATGCAAGGATCAAGGAACTAAGAAACAAGAAGATTCCTTTGGTTAAGGTACTATGGAAGAACCACTCGATGGAGGAAGCTACTTGGGAACGACAAGAAGACATAGAAAAGAATTATCCCGAGTTATTTGGCATGTAAATTTTGAGGACAAAATTTTAAATAAGGAAGGTGGATTGTAACACCAAACTTTTTAATGTACAATAACATTATGTGAATATAATGTTTTATCGTTAAAGAATGAAATGTGCTAAGAAAAGATAAATATGGAGACGAAATTACACCTTATAAGTAATGAATTGACGAATCAGAAACAATATTGGTATTTACCTAATTTTGAGGTTTTAGGGTCTTAACATGGAGTTGATTTCATCTAATGGAATTTAATATCTTAAAAGATGAAACTACAACAACAAGAATTTCTTGATTTAGAAACGTATAGAGAAAGTTATGAATCTTAGACCCCAAAGGTTGGAACAAATGCTGGGTTGGAATTTTGTTACATAGCAGTTTATGTGTTACAATAATATCATGTCTTAAAAGAGAATAACTGGAAAATTATTTTTCTAAAGAGTTGTATTAGACGTCAAGATAAGAAGATTGATAGGTAGATCAATTCTATTGGACTTTTGGAGAGGAAGTTATGTTTATTTGAAGTTGGTAAAGGAAAACTAGACTATAGAATTACGGGTTTTGAATGATGTTCGGTATTTCGTATATTTGACTATATAAAAATCATATTTGGAAGTTTATGTCTTCTACAAAGTTACACGAGACGTAATAAGAAAAATATCAGTTTTTGACTTATTGAAATCCGAGTTGTGGAACGAAAGTTATGAAAATTTTAAAAGGGGCCACCCCTTGAAACTCTCGGGTTTTATTAAGAGTCGACATCTTATTGCTGAAATATTAACTTTTCAATGAAATTTTATTAAGGATGAACCAATAGGAAAGTGCCACGTAGAAAGGATTGTGACACCTCATGCATGAAGATGTTGTGAGCTTAGATGGTCACACCTCAACCTTGAACCACATGACTCACCCTCCAAAGGGATAAAATTTGTTGGGGTCATCAGCAATTATCCATCCCGACCCTCAGCCCTCTCTCTCTGCTCTGTCTCGTAGATATCTCTCCTCTCTAAATCCTCTCAAAATTCGTGTGAGAAAGTTTGGTTTGTAACAAAAGTGTGAGGTTTTAATGTTTTGTGCAAGAAAATTTGGTGTTTAAGAGCTAGAACTACAAGAAATGAAATAGCCTACGACTCAACGCCTAAGGTACCAAGAAATACCTTTAAGATGTTCATTTTGGTGCTGTAATGACTTATAAGGGATGAAATTTACGTTACATGGTTAAGAATACATGAAATTGTGAAGGTAGTTTATGAGTGTGACCTTTATAAGTCATGTTACAGAGTTTCTGAAATGTAAACTTTACAAAGTTTTTGAGTTACAATTTGGTCATAATTTATTTTAATGAAATGTAACCAACATTTTAAGGTTTATATTGGTACCTTATTCATTCTGATCAGATTAGTGTTACGAAAGTTGTGTATATCGCAAGTTGAGGTAAACAAGGGTATGAACTAATAGGGTCATGTTATACCTGATTTTGAAGATATAGAATTTATAAGGCTTTTGAGTGAGAACCTGATCCCAATGTCTCCTAAAGAAATGTAGTAGACATCTTTTGTATGAAATTAGTACCTTAAGTGTTTTAATCAGATTTTTGTAGCAAAAGTTATGAATGTCAAAATTTTATTGTAAAATAGGGTATTACGGGTTTTGATTATATTATTTTATTTTATGATGTTAAGGTATATAAGCAAGCTCATTGGATCATTAAAGATTCAGAATACCAAGCTAAAGCTAAGGAATCTAAGTAAGTAATCAATGCATGGTATCATAGCGCACCGGGTTTTAAAACCGATTATGTAGACTACTTACGATGCAAGCTTCGCACGGAAATGCTTCATCCACTGTAAGTATGGTTGACTTGTCTTGTTTAGTTGTATTATTTATGTGCATTGTTTGCTCTATGATAGGATTAGTAATATATGCCAAGAGTTACGCGATCTGTTGATGAAGTAAGTCATGACAATGAAAGTATAGTCGATATATTGGTGAAATCAGTGGATTGCTAATCCCAATATTTGGAAGAATACTGAATGAGTGAAAGTCGAGGAGGTGAACAAAGGAATAATCACAACGAACTAAGTTGTGAAAGATTCAATCATCATCATTCGCCAAGTTTCAATGCCAATCGGCCGATCCAGCTGTGGCTGAGGAATGGATACGAAAATTAGAAGATTTGTTCAAATATGCAAAGGTGGAAGGGAGAGATAATATAATATGTGCAACCTTCATGATGGAGAATGGCGCCCGCTTTTGGTGGGACACAGTTATTAACCTATGTTAGCTATGCTTGAGCAAAACGTGATGGATGTAATTTAGTGGCTATATAATCATTCCTTAGCATATTTTGTTGGATTGTTGAAACCATAATATTTAGAGCATTTGCTTGATTCAGTTTCTTGAGGAATCCTCCAAACACCCTTTCATTCCTATCGGTGAGTAATATCCTTGTGTATGTAAGAGTTTTTTCATCTCATTGCTAGTTGTCAAATTAGTGACTTGCTAGAAGCTTCCCCACTTTGTGCAAGAGGGATTCAAGAGTAAGATTGCAGATTTGTTTGCTTTTTTGTTATTCTCAACCGTTCGTGTTGTGTTTTCCGTTAACGTGGCACATCATTAGGTATCAGAGCCATTATCTTTCTGTAAATGCTGATCTTCTCATAATTTCCTACTCAAAGTTTTACCATGATGACAAGGAGAACCAAAAATAACAACCAAGCTCATGAAATGAACAAACAAGCACAAGCAACTACTAGTCGGGCTGGTGAACCAAATCTGCAAGGTCAGATTGATGATTTGTCTACCATCCTCAAACGGCTAATGAGGGAAGTAGAGGAGTTAAATCGGAAAATTCCTCCAGCCCCTAGACTGTAGGATCGTGTTTAACCTAAAGGGGGGGGGGATTAGGTTAATCGATATTTTATAAGTTTAATATAAAATTCTTCGTTTATCTCTTAAAAATTATTTATCTATTAAATGACTAAGCACAACCAATAATTAAAAAGTTTAAGAGAGAGAAGAATGACACTGGGCTTGTTAACGCGGTTCGGCCAACCTTGCCTACGTCCGCGCTTCAAGGTTCCTCCTTGAAGATCTTTCAGCTCTACCTGGAGCTTTACTATGATTGACTTCCGGGTGTCAATCAAACCTTACAATTGACTCTTCTTTCTGAGAGGCGTCACCCCTTTACAATATCTCACAAGTAATAACTTGAAGTGTTTTGTGAATGATTTGAAAAACTACTCTCTCGATCACAAAGAGAATGATCTTATAAATTACAATGATGAGAGAGTGAAGAGAAAAGCTTTTTAGAAATTTTGGCAGAGTTTGGACGTACTTTTCTCTCTAAAAAATCGGCTGCAACTTTTGGCTTCTCGTCTCCAATTTATAGATTTCCGTCTGTCAGACTACGGAGCTGTCGACATATCTTCGAGGGCTGTCGACATAGAGATAGCCGTTAAGACTCATAAAAAAGTAGCCGTTGAAGAATTTCCCTGTCGTTGGTCTTGACCGGTCGACATATCGTCGGAGCTGTCGACATAACATCGGTATTTCTAAGTTCTTCGGTCGACATCTACTCTTGGCGGTCGACATGGAAAACTTTCTGTTCTTTGGCCGGTCGACATAGGTTCTGCAACTGTCGACATACATTCGGTATCTTGAAGTTCTTCGGTCGACATCTACTCTTGGCGGTCGACATGGAAATATCTCTGTTATTTGGCCGGTCGACATAAGTTCTTTAACGGTCGACATAACTTCAGATTTCTTCTTCCGCTGGAATTTTGAACAGTCGACATATGTTCTAAACGGTCGACATACAATTGTTTCTGGATTCCATGCGGTCGACATAAGTTGCGTCCGGTCGACATACGATCCAATTTCTTGAACTTCAATTGACTTCAATCGGTCGACATACTTGATAGGCTGTCGACATACAATTGTTTCTGGTCTTTGAGCGGTCGACATATGTTGCGTCCGGTTGACATAGATTTAATCTCTTGAACTTCAAATGTCTTCAATCGGTCGACATAAGTTGATAACGGTCGACATACGATTTTTCTCTGGTTCTTAAGCGGTCGACATACTTGCTCACCTGTCGACATATGTTCTTCTACGAACCTAGCTGCACTTGCTAAAACTTCAATTTTATCTTACATAGTTATCATCAAAAATAATTGATTGCTTTAAAACCTTTTAAAGCTAACATAGACCACATGAAAGAGCTAGGAACACGAGGAGAAGAGTTTCACCAACCGACTCCGAAGAAGAAGTTCCACTCGATAGTGAAGAGGAGCACAACAAGCCCCCTAACCATAGGTGTAGTACTGATGAAGAATTGAAGCATATTAAGGTTATTGTACCTCATTTAATGACAATGGTAATGGTGATGTATTTATGGATTTTTTGGATAAGGTGGAGAAGGTGTTCGAATTCCATAACTATTATGACAAAGCAAAAATACAGCTAGTAGCTTTAGAACTATTTAGTTATGCACACTTATGGTGGGAGAATGTTAAGTCCCAAAGGAGACGAGACGATGATCAAGAGCCTATGACTTGGAGACTGATGAAGTTATTGATGCGAAAGAGGTTTGTACATATCCATTACCAGCAAGAAATTATGTTGCAATCACAAAGTCTTAAGCAAGGACCTTCCACGGTTGAAGAATACCTCACTTATCTTGAAACTTTGAAGATGAGGTGTGGATTAGACAAACCTGAAGATTTGGTGCTTGCACGTTTTGTAAAAGGGCTCAAGAAGAAGATTGGAGATATTGTGGAATTGCAAGCTTTTGAATCAATGGAAAGTGCATTCCAATTAGCCTTGAAGGTGGAAAGGCAAATGAAAAGAAAAGGAAAGAAAGCCAGTATCCGATTCAATCCTAAGTCGAACACTTCGATCAAACATGTATCAAAGATTGAAGAAAAGGGACAATTTGCAAAGAATTGGCCATCAAAGGTATTGGAGACGAGGAAGGACAGCCAAAATACACGACAAAGAGCTCGAGAGACAAAGAGCTCAAGCATATAGCTTCCCAATGCCCTAATAAAATAGTTATGTTGGTTCGTCAGGACACTCAAGAGGTTGTTAGTGAAGATGAAGAAAGAAAAGATGTTGATTGCAGAAGAAGAACAAATGGAGGTAGTTTGCCAAGCACAAGAGGGACCCCTCTTGGTAATACGACGAGTTTTGACCACTCAAGCCATAGGTGAGTACATACAATGAGAAAATATTTTTCGTAGCCGATGCTTGGTGATGGGGAAAGTATTGTTTCTCATTGTTGATGGAGGGAGTTGCACCAATGTAGTTTCCAAAGAAATCGTGGAGAAGCTAAAGTTGAAAACCACTACACACCCTCGACCATATTTTCTTAAGTGGTTGAATGATAAGGAAGATGTTAAGGTAACTAAACAAGCTGTTATTGAATTTGCTATTGGTGGATATAAGGACCAGGTACTTTGTGATGTAGTGCCAATGAGTGCCGGTCATTTGCTTCTAGGGAGGCCATGGCAATTTGATCGGAAGGTTATTGTTGATGGCTACACAAATTTTTATTCATTCAAGCATGAAGGAAGAATGATCAAACTCGCACCCTTAAGCACGGAGCAAGAGGCATTTGATGAGAGTTATATAGAAGGGAGAAGGCAGACACTTCTTGTAACATCCCATTTTCATACTTGCTTTTTATGCATAAGAAAATACTATTTTAACACATTTTATAAAAACTACAGCGGAAGACTTAATGATAGTTAAATCCATTCCATAAGAACACCAATTAACCATTTAAAATTTCTTAATCAAATATTGTATTCGTTCAAAACATAAGGTTAATTTACAAACTTTGATAAATTTTTATTATCAATCTCTTTTAAACATTACACATTTCAAAACAATTTTTTTTCAAAACACTAAACATCAAAATACATCTCCCGTTGGTCGTCACTTAATGATCCAAGCATCTGCACTATACCTCCTCCACCACGTTGTATCAATGATAAGGAAAAACCTCCTCAACATTAATCTCATCACCTATAATACAAAGCTTAATCTAATGAGCTTGAGGCTAAGTAACTAACCATACATGATTCCTTAATTCCTACATGAATATGCATTTCTTAAAACATGTTCCATTTTTGTTTCATTTGATTTCTTGATACTTTTACTTTGGTGTGGGTGTCACAACATACAGGTAGGGAAAATCATCATTTGGTCTTCTTCACAGGCAGCCCAATGAACACCATTTGGTCCATTTAGGACAGTTCATGAGCACCATATGGCCCGATCCGTAAGACAGCTCATTCCATCCCACCCATAGCTTGATACTTACATGCTTCATAAATCAAATATTGAAGATTACGGAATAAAGGATTGGCACGGTATGGCCTCCCTAAAGACAGCCTTACTCTACTCCTCCCTCCACAATATCCGGTTGAATCATCATGAAAACCATGCATGTAAAACATTTTTGTTCTTTTCATAAAACATGATGTATGATCAATTGTACATATGCATGACATACAACATTCATATAACCTATAATGATAATATTAAATTTAACTTAACATATCAATAATAAAATAATTGCAAACAAGCACACAAACAATCCCAAGAGTTTGGGTCGGTGTATTGTGCAATACACCCAAACATAATATTATCCGTACTTAATCTAGCACCTAATCAATTCAAATCATAATCCATAAAGTCTACTCTTTGTATTGTAGTCCCAATTGGGCCAAAGACATTCAGAGTTACTTACTTGAAGTCCTTAGCTTTAATTTGATCACTTAATCCCTTAATCATCAATACTTATACTTGGTAACCTTAATACATAAAAGAAAATTAAGTGAGCAATCTCGGATATACCCTGTTTTGCAGTAATTTCCAACAACTATAACTTGAGATACACAAGTCCAATTACGATAATTCAAGTGTAATAACTTTTTTGAAGATGTCTACTTTAAGTCATAAGAAGAGAGTAAAATCTAACTACCACTCGAAAACCTTGTAAAAATTCAAATTCTAAAACTGTGCAGATTTGTCCGAAATTAGGAAATCTTGATACAACTTTAAAATTCATGCACTAGCAACCATTCTAAACCAACCCAAGCACTTAGATATCGATATAGGGTAAGAATTGATACCTTAGAGGAAAGAAAACTTGCACCAAAGTTTCCAAATTCGTGGCTTCCATGTTTTCCTCTTTTCTTGCTTCAATAGTGCACTAAATCTCACTTTTATGCACTAAATACCCTCACACACTTCAACTATCCTTAAATCTTCACTTTTATACTACAAAACTAGAGAGAACTTGAGAGAAGGAGATGAATTCTGTGGTTTTGCCCATCTGATTGGAAACCCTCTTCATAAAAGGTAAGGAGGAGGTGGAGAAAGCATGAGTTGTTTTCTCCTCATTCCACCTCACTTAAGTTGATCCCCAAATTCACTAATCATATTTATTTAACTTTAATAATAAAATTCTGATTTATATTATTGTTACACAAAAAATTAAGGTGGAGGTGGAGGAAAGCATGATGTAACACCCCACTTTTTTTTAATGTAAAATAACATGGTAACAGAGTAGTTTCTCTGTTGTAATCATGACATGCCTTAGAAGAACATAAATGGCAAAGTGTTCTTCTATAAAGTTGTAATAGACGTCGAGATAAGAAGATCGATAGGTAAATCATTTCTATTGAAGTTTCAGAGAGAAAGTTATGTTTATTTGAAGTTGGTAAAGCAAAACCGAACTATGGAATTATGGATTTTGAGCGATGTTTGGTGTTTCGTATTTTTGATTATGTTAAACACATAATTTAAAGTTTATGCCTTCTACAAAGTTACAATAGATTTAATAATAAAAAGAATGGTGTTTGAATCATAGAAATCTAAGTTTTATAACAAAAGTTATGAAAGTTTTAACGGCCGGTTGACCTATGAACAATGTCCGGTCGACACAATTGTGTGTTTGGGTCGACCCAAGGAATTTGGTGGGGTCGACACAAACGTAAGTTTCGGTAGACCCCAGGAAATTAGAGGGGTCGACACAAATGTGAGTTTGGGTCGACCCCAGGATGTAGAAAGGGTCGACACATTCATCCATGCTTTTGAAAAGTCAGCCAAAAACGTGGAGAAATCTGACGGTGGGCGTGAAGAAACATTGTTTTTGGTTTAACTAAAGGGATAAGAAGGCATGGTCGGCCTTTCCCCTACCAGCATGGTTCCTTCTCCCTATTTTACTTTAAGTTACACGTCTTGACGAGGGGAGAGGGAGATTGAGAAAGAAAGGAAGTTCTATGAGAGGAAAGAAGAGGGAGAAAGAAATTTATTTCAGAGGAGAGGAGAAGACTCAGAAGTTCCGAGGAGATTGAAGTCCAAGGTACTCTTCTATCTTTAAGTTCATGTTTATTGATGATAAAAAATAAGAGTATCGTTTGAATTGATGGAGAGATATGAATGATTTCATGTTAATTGTCGTGAAATCGTTTAAGTATGAACAAAGTTAGAGTCTTGAAGGTTCAGTCGATATGTGTTACGATTTAGAGTTTATATCCTTCATAAGAGTTAAAGTAGACACTTAGAGGAATTTATAGCCTTTGGATTCACTTGATTCGGAGCTATGTAGGAAACGTTATGGACGTCGCAAGTTGGTGTACAAAAACTGGGGGGAGTTTGGGTCGACCCCTTGTAGTTTGGGTCAACCGAAACTCAATTCCAGAAGCGCGACGTCTCTGTTTGTCGACATGGGTCGACCCCAGAAAGTTTATGTCGACCTAATCCATTGTTCAAAGAGTGAATGCCCTCTGTTTTGTCGACGTAAATCAATATGCTTTAGTTTTCTGAATTGGATGTCTCCTAAGAAGTTATAGTGGACTGTTTAAGGAACAATTTGACACTTTAATCATCAGAAATGGATCATTATCGAAGAAGTTATGGTTGTTTGAAGTTAATGAATAATGTTACTTGCGTTTTAGGTTTTTCAAGTGCAGCAACGTATTGATCAAGTTTTCAATAAAGCTAAGGACCTAAGGTAAGTTAATGTTGCATGTGATTGGCCCTAAGGGGACTACATTACAAAGATTAGGATTTTATGATTATGAAATATGCTAGATTGTTTGGGGTGTACTGCACAATACACCGACCTCAATTTATTTGAGGATATGTTTGTGTGCCTTGTATGATGAATGATTGATGTTTGGTGTTAGAATAAAGATGCATGTTTAGAATGCTTGCAATGTCTGAATTGTATATTTTATTTCATGTTTACGTGTTCATTCATTTTAATTGTTCATGCATCATGGTTTTAAGAAAAATACGAAAATGATTTACATGCATGATTTTCATGATAATATGCAACGGGTCGTTGAAGGCGGAGCTCGAGTTAGACTGCCTGGAGGGAGGCCAAATGGTGTCTACTCTCTCCCGTGGTGCCTTCAACGATCAAATAATGAAAGAAATGAAATGAACGAAACGTACGTAAATAGTTACATGTGGGGCGGGGTTGAGTTTGGCGATCCCGAGAGGTTGGACCAAATGGTGCCTACTCTCCCCTAGACGGTATTATCCACATTAACCAGACTGTTAAGTGAAAGAAAAGAAATGAAATGATGATATACGTGATGTAAACTCTGAATTCAAGTTTTTTGGATGATCGTCATATGGGGGGCGGATCCACACCACGAAAATGAAATAAACTGCATTGTTTTTGTAAAGCAGCATATGCATAAAGGTCACATGAATGTTTTATTGTTATGGATTAACTTACTGAGCTTTAGGCTCATTAGATAAGCTTTGTAATGTAGGGTAAGATGCTCGAAGTGGTGAAGTACGTCCATTGCTGAAGCTTGCGACTGTTAGTGCTATTTTGACCGGTGGGCGGCCCATGTAAATGAAAAATGTTTTGTGTGCAAACTAATGTTAATATTTTGTTTAGTTATAATTGTTTTGTAATAACTTGGTTTTAATGTTAAAGTATAAGTATGTTTTGGGTTACATATTATGAATATAATTGATTTTGATGAAGTTAAATAAAAGTCTTCCGCTGTATTTTATCTCGAGGATTTCAAATGGATAAGTTTTACTTTCAATTGTTTAAGGTTGGTACACGTGTTTACAAAGAAAAAGAAAAAAATTTAAGCAAAAGAAAAACCGGGCGTTACACATGAGGTGTCCATTCAAGTAGGAGGTGTCCATTCAAGTAATCACTAATTAGCTTAGGTTAATCTTATGATTGAGAGTTTTATTTATTCTAACTTTCCTTCAAACCCTTCATACACGTAACAAATGTTTTTTTTCATCGATCACAACTTCTAATTTATCGTACCAAGAAAACTAAATCACAAGATCATTGTACAATACACAAAGAGCTAGGGTGTTACACTTCTAATATGTTTATGTCAAAGAAAGAATTGAAGAAAATTATTTTGAGTTGTGAACCAATAATCCTATTGATGTTTAAGGAGAGGATGGAAGAATTTTCCACGTGTACAAAGGAGATCTGAGAACTATTGACAATGTATGAAGATGTATTTCCAGAAGAGTTACCTGTTGGATTATCTCCCCTTAGAGGGATTGAGCACCAAGTTGACTTTCAGCCAGGAGCTATCTTACCCGATAGGCCCGCTTAAAGGATGAATCTCGATGATACTAAAGATTTGAACAATCAAGTCGAAGAACTGCTAAATAAGTTTCATGCTTGTGAATCCCTCAGTCCATGTGCAGTGCCTTCCTTGTTGGTGCCCAAGAAGGATGGCACAATGAGAATGTTCATAAATAGTCGAGCAATTAATCAGATAACTATCAAGTACTGCTATCCGATTCCTAGATTAGAAGACATGCTGGATGAGCTTAGCGGTTCTATAATCTTTTTCAAGGTTGATTTGAAGAGTGGCTACCATCAAATTTGGGTGAGGGAAGGAGATGAATGGAAAACCACCTTTAAGACTAAGTATGGGCTTTATGAGTGGATGGTTATGTCATTTGGATTGTCAAATGCCCCCAACACATTTATGAAATTGATGCACCAAGTGTTGAGAGAATTTCTAAGGAAGTTCATAGTCGTGTACTTTGATGATATCTTGATATACAGTAGAGACCTGTCGTCCCATGTGGAGCACCATCGGCTGTTGTTTGAAAGACTAAGGGAAGTAAAGCTATATAGAAACATGAAGAAGTGTACATTCAGCCAAGTTAGAGTTTGCTTCCTTGGATTCATTATCTCCAAGGATGGTATTCAGGCCGATGATTCCAAGGTAGAAGCCATCCAGGAATGGCCTGTGCCAAATCACATTTCAGAGGTAAGGAGCTTCCATGGCCTAGCCTCATTCTATAGGCGTTTTATTAAGGATTTTAGTGCTTTTGTGGCTCCCCTTACAAATTGCACCAAAAAGAGTAAGGAATTTCTTTGGACACAAGCTTGTCAAGCTAGCTTTGAATCAATTAACGAGAAGTTGAGCAATGCACCAATTTCAATGCTTCCAGACTTCAACAAAGTTTTTGAGATTTAATGCGATGCATCCGGACAAGGCATTGGAGCTCTCCTCATGCAAGAGGCCAAACCTTTGGCCTATTTTAGTGAAAAGCTCAAGGGGGCAGTTTTGAATTATTCAACTTATCATAAAGAATTTAATGTGGTAATAAGAGCTTTAGAGATATGGCAGCATCATTTGCTTCCAAAAGAATTCATAATCCATACCGATCACTTGGCTCTGAAACATATTAAGAGTCAACACAAACGCAATCAAAGACATGCTAAATAAATAGGTAGAATTCTTGGAGAGATTTCCACATATAATCAAGTACAAGAAGGGAAAGATGAACGTTGTAGCTGATGCACTCTCGAGAAGGTATGTATTATTTATAGAATTGAGCACTAAATTTTTTTGTTTCGATTGGATAAAAAGAGTTTATGAACGAGACATGGATTTTGATCAAATTTATGAAAAATGTAAGCAAGGGGCTGTGACTGGTTATTATGCTACCGATGGATTTCTTTTCAAAGGAGGTAGGCTTTGCATACCTAACATTAGCCTAAGAGAGTCGTTAATTAGAGAAGCACATAGTGGCAGACTTTCTGGCCACTTTGGGGAGAAAAAAACCCTTGATGCTTTGAAGGAACATTTTTATTGGCCAAATCTTTTGAAAGATGTGCACCGAGTGTTAGAGAGGTGCATTGTGTGCAAGAAAGCCTAGAGTAAGGTCTTACCTCAAGAGCTTTACTTACCTTTGCCTATTCCTAATATGCTGTGGCAAGAAGTGAACATAGATTTTGTGCTTCGTTTACCTCGTACAGCTCGATCAAAAGATTCAATTATGGTTGTCGTGGATAGATTCTCAAAAATGGCTCATTTTCTAGCATGTGCTAAAACCGATGATGCAAATTGCATTTCTAAATTATTCTTCAAAGAAGTGGCACACTTGCATGGTATTCTAAGGACAATTATTTCATATAGGGATACTAAATTTCTTAGCACCTTTTGGAAGACGTTATGGAAGAAGCTCATAACCAAATTACTATTTAGCACCTCATTCCACCCACAAATCGATGGTCAAACCAAGGTGGTTAATAGAACCTTGGGAACGCTCTTAAGGGGGATTGTTAGCAAGAAGCTTACAGATTGGAATGTTCAACTCCGATTTGTAGAAATTGCGTATAAGCGGAGTTTGCACAATTCCACACAAAAGACTCCATTTGAGGTAGTATATGGCTTTAACCCTCACACACCAATGGACCTCATCCCTCTCCCCATCAAGGATGTTGTGAATCCTAATGCAGTTGAAAAGGCTAAATTAGTGAAAGGCATGCATGAGCAAGTGAGGAAGAACATAAAGAGAAAGAATGAATCATACGTCAAACAAGCAAATCGAGGCAGAAAAGAGGTAGTATTTAATACTGAAGATCTTGTTTAGCAACATTTGAGAAAGGAGAGGCTTCTCAACCTCAGGAAATCAAAACTACTACCTAGGGCCGATGGACTCTTCAAAGTGTTGGAACGAGTTAACAATAATGCTTATAAATTGGAGTTACCTGCAGAGTATGAAGTTTCGGCAACTTTTAATGTACAAGATCTGTCCCCTTATGTTCATGAAGAAGAAAGCAGTGAAGAGTAACCCTTATTGGATTTGAGGACGAATCCTAAACTACCTAGAGAGGATGATGTGTCACGCTTGGCACAACTTGAAGTACCGATCAAAGAAAGCTCGAGGGGAGTTTGCTCGTTTTGTAGGTAAATAGTTTTAGAATATTGAAGAGAAAAAAGGTTCCTTGGAGGACAAAGAATTGCTATATCCTTTGACAACTTGGCAAATGAGCATGTTGGAGGCCGAACCAAGCCGCCCTTGATAAATCTATTACACATTTTTTTGCCCAGCCATTTTGAAGACAATAGCATTAGAGAAAAGCTGGCAAAACTCATTTCTTCCTTTGTCTCCAATCAATCACGTTTTCTTGCAGCCAACAAGTGATGAGACTTCAAATTTTATCACCTTCACCTCTTCCAATGAGATCTCAGCAAAATCCCTGCAAGCCCACTGTAACAACCCTCGTTATTGTCATTATGATTTTAAAATGAAAGTGTTTTGAAATCTGTTATTTACGAATAGGCTTAGAGTTTTTGGAGATTAGGTCAAATCTTATCACGAATTAGCGTTTATAACCTTCGTAAGAGTTAAAGTAGACTCTTGGAGTGATTTGTTACTGTTAGAATCACCCAATTCGGAGTTACGTAGAAAACGTTATGGGCGTCGCAAGTCAGTGCACGGATGAGTGGTCGACATAAGTCACTCTCGGGAAACAAGTTCGGTCGACACAACGGACGAGCGGTCGACATAAGTCACTCTCGGGAAACAAGTTCGGTCGACATAAAAAGAAGAGCGGTCGACATAAACTACCCTCGGGAAGACACTTCGGTCGACACAAAGGTCGATCGGTTGACCGATCTATGCAGGTCAGGTTGAAAAGTCAGCCAACACGTGGACGATTTTTATTGATGGACTTGAAAGGATTATTGATTTTGTTTGATAAAAGACATAAAAGGGGTGAGGGCTGTCATTATTCACCCCCAAGCCACGATTTTCCCCCAGCCACGATCATTTCTTCCATTCTCCCTCTCCCGATCTCCTACTCTAGCCCAAAAAGAAAGTGAGATCCACCAAAGAAAAGAGGGCTGTGAAGAAAAAAGTGAGTGAGTGGGTTATTATCAAGGTATTGAAGAAGGAGACCCAAGCAAATTCGTGGAAGCTTAAGTTCAAGGTACTTTTCCATTCTTTGAAGTTATTTAAGTTCAGTAAGGATAATATGATGGTTTTGGTTGAATTGATGGGTGAAAATGGAAGATTTCATGTTGAATGTGTGAAATCGGTTAAGTATGAACAGAGTTAGGGTTTTTAATATTCGGTCACAATGTTGCCCGAATTTGAGTTTAAACCCTTTATAAGAGTTAAAGTAGACTCATAGAGTGATCTATAGCCGTTGGAATCACTTGATTTGGAGCTTTGTAGATGAAGTTATGGGTTTTACAAGTTAGTAGGAAAAACTGGGAAAACTTATGTCGACATAACGTGGGTTATGTCGACCGAAGTTCGATTTCCAGAAAGCATGCTCTCTGTTTTGTCACTTCGGTCGACCCGTCGACCGAACACTCATTGGCACCTTATGATACGTTAGTTTTCTGAACTTGGTGTCTTCTAAGAAGTTGAAGTAGACCCTTTAAGGATTAATTTGACACCCATAGCATCACGAATAGATCAATATAGAGGAAGTTAAAGTTTTATGAAGTTAGAATAGGAAACAAACGTTAAGAATTAAGATACGTTATCGAAGTTCTGACTTTTGAATGATTTATATGCTTAGGTCATCTATTGGATTAAAAAGGGGATTCAAGAGGATTAATTGAAGTTAGCTACAAAGGTAAGTTAGCATTTAAGATTATTTGGCCCTTAAGTGGGACTACATTGCAAAGATTAGGATGATTGTTTGATGTGTGTTGCATGTTTGATTGTATGATATGTTTGGTGATGAATGTTTATTTTCATGTTATGTAATGTGATTTAAGAGATCTTTTCATAGTTACATAGTCATGCATCATAGTTTTGAAAAATGTCTACGAACTATTTTCATGCATGTTTTACAACGTAGTTGGAGGTAGCGAGATATAATTGGTGGTATGGGACGCTAATTATGTTTCGTCTCCGATGAATTAAGAACTTGAATATCAGAACAGTAAAGTAAAGTAAATGGTTATTACAGGCCTGAGCACCTCAAGTAGTAATGTAGTGAGCTCACGATCAGTAGAAGTTGAAGTAGGTGGAGGGGGTGTTCTTGAGATCCTGTAATATTTCCAAAGATAAAGAAAACATGAAACCTAAGAAACGTGAATGTGATTGTGCATTGTTTTAACGACATAGCATACTCATGCATTGCATTTTATTGTTATGCTTCTTACTGAGCTTTAGGCTCATAGTTTAGGCTTTGCAATGTAGGAAATATAATGGAGGGAAGTGAACCGATGACCGATCAAGAAGTTAGAACAGAGGGTTGTCCAAATGATACCGTTTATTGAGCAATGACCGACGGGGAGTGATGCACGACATGCACAGATGTTTTATAAAAATCTTTTGAATGTTTTTGAAGATGTGATTAAAATGTATACCCTTATTTTCGTGTGATGGATTTGAAAGCTTTTGAAATGAATGTATTTAAGTTTGAACTATAGTCTTCCGCTGTAAGTTTATGCTTATGTATTTTTGATAAAAGGTGGAAATTCAGATGTTTGTTTAGAAAGAAAGTATGTATGTTTTAATTTGACATTTCCTTTGTAAACTATTTTATAAGCTAAATTAGTTTCAGAAATTTAAAGAAACGAGTTTCTCCAAGTAGTAAAGTAAGTATGTAAGTTACGTATGTAGTAACGGACCGGTTCTCGGGTCATCGATAAAGTAAAGTAAAGTCAAGTAAGTCAAGTAAGAACAGCAAGTGAGCGGCGTCCTGGGAATCGGGTCGTTACACCCACCAATTTTGCAGCCATTCAATCCTCTTTATCACATTTTTCCAGTCCCCAAATGATAAGACTTCAACTTTTATCCAAGGAGATTTCAACAAAATATTTGCAAGCCCACCATCTTTGCAGCATTTAAGTGACAAGTTTTCACACTTATTATCACCTGCACCTCCTCCAATCACATGTTGACATGCAGCCTACAAGCACTCAAGAGAGAAAACCATTTGGGAGTTTTCACACTACTTTTTACTTTTCCAGTAGACTTTTTTATTAACCTATGTTAGCTAGGCTAGAGCAAAACGTGATGGATGTAATTTAGAGGCTATATAAGTCTTCCTTAGCATATTTTGTTGGGTTGTTGAACCCATAATATCCAGACCATTTGCTTGATTCAGTTTGTTGAGGAATCCTCAAACACCCTTTCAATTATGGGTTGTTGAACCCATAATTTAGAGTTTTATCATCTCGTTGCTAGTTGTCAAATTAGTGACTTGCTACAAGCTTCCCCACTTTGTGCAAGAGGGATTCAAGAGTAAGATTGTAGATTTTTTGCTTTTCTATTATTCTCAACTGTTCGTGTTGTGTTTTCCGTTAACCTGGCCCGTCAGCATGCCTTTGATTCAGCTTGCCTTGGCTTTTAATATGTTTAAGAGCTTGATGATCGTTACGAATAATAAACTCCTTAGATAAGAGATAATGTTGCCATACCTCCAAAGCTCGTATAGAACTTCTTATCATACGTAGAATAGTTTAGGGCCGCACCTTTAAACTTTCACTAAAATAAGCTATTGATCTTCCTTCTTAAATTAGAATAGTTCAAATGCTAAGTCTGGATGCATCACATTCTACTTTAAAAAATATGTTGAAATCGGGTAGCATTAGAATAGGTGCTTCACAAAGCTTTAGTTTTATCAACTCAAAGCTTCCTTCATAGCTAGGAGTCCATTCAAATTTCTTTCCCTTCTTGGTATAATCAGTTAAAGGAGCAACAATCGAGCTAAAACTTTTAATAAATCTTCGATAAAAGGAAGTAAGGCCATGAAAACTTCTAATCTCCGAAACATTCTTGGGAGTAGGCCAGACTTTAATGGCTTCAATCTTGGAATCATCTATCTCCATTTCGTCCTTAGAGATGATGAAACCTAGAAAATGGACCTTCTTTTGCATAAAAGCACATTTCACCAAATTACCAAATCATAGCGCGAGTTATTCAGTGTGGAAACCAAATTACATCAAATGAGAAGACAAGCAAGTTGCTAAAACAAACCTGGACCCAAAAGCTGAAACAACAAACCAAGGGTTCCACGGTAAATCAGATACTTCTACCTCTCAAAATCGTGACATCAAGTGTTTTAAATGTCAAGGAAGAGGTCGCATAGCTAGCCAATGTCCAATCAAGAAAGTTATGGTGATGAGAGACAATGCAGAAATTGAAACGCATGACGAATCAGAAACTGATGTTTTAGACGACTCCATGGATGATGAATATACCGTTGAGAGTGAGTTCTTAGTCACTCAGAGAGCTTTGAATGCCTATGTAATACCCGAAAAGAAATTTGCTTACTTTTAAGGTAAATTAAGATAAATAATGAAATGCAAAGGATGAAAAAGCTAGGTTAGACAATTAGAATAAACATGATAGGTGGGTGAAATTACACTTGATGTTTTAAGAATATGTCACCTCCACCTTACATTTCTTCCTTAATCAATTATATAATTTGAATAAACTTTAATCAAAGAATATTATTAGCTGTAAATTGTGATTTTATAATTTAAAGTAGTGAAGCAATAAGAAATTTCCACGTGTTACTAATTACATTAGTGACTAATTATGATTAAGATGTAGTTTGTGATTGATTAAAGGGTAATTAAGGTTTACTAATCATGATTAATTAAGTAAATCTTAAGCATTAGCTTAGTACCAATCAAGATTAATTAGTTAAGCTAAGTATGTTTTCAAGACAATAATTAAGGTATTTTAGCAATTAAATGTACCAATCAAGATTAATTAGTTAAGCTAAGTATGTTTTCAAGACAATAATTAAGGTATTTTAGCAATTAAATGGATAAAAAAGGAAAAAATAGTAAACATAATAGGATAAGTTGGATTAAAATGTAAATTCATCCTCAAATCTATCTAAAAGAGGGGAGAAATGGCAGAGTAGCAGCCATTTTCGTGGCTGTAGAGAGAGAAAGGAAGAAAGAAGATGAAAATGGAGAATTGAGCTTTAGTGAGAGAGAGTAGAAAATTGAAGGGAAACCTTAACAAGGAATGTTCCTCTCATCAAGAGGAATCTATTGAGCTAAGAATCATGAGGTAATATTTATGTTATGCATGGATTAGATTAATCGTGATTAAGGATAGGATAGGTAAAGAATAATTGTGGTTTTTAGAGGTTATGGTGTATGGTTCTGTAAAAATGATACATAATAATGTTATAATGGGTTAGGTGTTGATATATATATGAAAGATAAATAAATTACTTCATATTTGTCCATGTTATACAAAAGTGGCTAAAAACTGGAAAATCTGTTAAGTTTCAGGATTTGTATTAAAAAATTAAGTTAGAATGCTCCACTGGCCAAGGCCTTTAACCACGTGAAAATAGACACCTTGGGATAGATTTGCGCTTTTGAATGAAGACATTTAGAGTTGTATATAATAAGTTATGATACTTTGAAGTTGCTGCAAAACAGTGAATAGTATTTCGGGTTACGATTAATAGTTGTTTTATTTATATGTTGTGAAGTGATTAAAAGGCATTTTTTATGTGTTTTCCTAATTGCTAAAGACATAAGGTAAGTAATGCTATTTTTGTGTTTTGCCTCCTCGGGCCTACACCATGAAGTGTTAGGTTATGCTTGTTTGTTATGACATGAATTGTCTAATGATGAGATAGAGTATGTTGAATGATGGTATTTAGCTCAAAGATATTTTTGAAGTGTTAAGCTCGAATAACCAACGAAAGACGAAAACAAAAGAAAGAAAGAGAAAGTTACGTAAATGTCATTGGGAAGGGGTTTGGGTTGGCTGTTCTCAAGGTGGACTCAAGTTTGTGGTCTCTCAACCCTTGGAATTAAGTTTGTTGTCCCCTTATGTGGACTCAAGTTTGCAGTCTCTCGTTCCTTTCCAGGAAGCACCAATGATAAGGATGCATGGAAATTAAAGTAAAGAAAGACATCAAATGAAAAGAAAAGAATTTTTTTTACAAATTCATATCATGTTTGCATTCCTGCATTTCATGATTTACTTAATGAGCACTAGGCTCATAGATGAACTTTGTGGTGTAGGTGATGCTAACGTTCACTTGACGAAGTGCTCTCATGACCGTGGCTATTAAAACAATGTTGTCCAAGCAATGAACGAGAGGATTTTTATAATAATGTATTTTAGAACAATCATGCAATAATGTATACCTCCAAAAGAGATTTTAATTATAAATATGTTTCAAAGTCTTCCGCTGCTACGTTTTACAAATGCATGATCGTAAACAAAAATTTTTACCGTCTTTTAATGAAAAGAAAAGCTTAAGAAATGGTACACTATGCGGCGTTACAAACATGGTATCAGAGCAATTACTTGGTCAACATCGTTTTTTTTTTACAAACACACTAATAGCACTAACCTCATCTTGGGAAGCTTCTTCAATTGTAAGCATGTATTCTTTTACTATTTATGTTAATTGATTGCTTTGTTAAATAAAAAATTGATTAAGAGATATTGGATATAATATTGAAATGTGTATTGGTAGATATTAATTTCCCACGATATTCTGGAAAGTTGTTAAGGTAAAGTCATTGAATGATTTAATGTCTAGACTTTACTTGCGATCATTTTTTTAGGACAAAATTTAATTAAGGAGGGGAGAATGTAATACCCAAAAAGAAATTTGCTTACTTTTCACGTAAATTAAGATAAATAATGAAATGCAAAGGATGAAAAAGCTACATTAGACAATTGGCATAAACATGATAGGTTGGTGAAATTACACTTGATGTTTTAAAAATATGTCACCTCCACCTTACATTTCTTCTTTAATCAATTATATAATTTGTATAAACTTTAATCAAAGAATATTATTAGATGTAAATTGTGATTTTATAATTTAAATTAGTGAAGCAATAAGAAATTGCGACGTGTCACTAATTAGATTAGTGACATATTATGATTAAGATGTAGTTTTTGAGTGATTAGAGGGTAACTATTGTTTACTAATCATAATTAATTAAGTAAATATTAATCATTAGCTTAGTACTAATCAAGATTAATTAGTTAAGCTAAGTATGTTTTCAAGATAATAATTAAGGTATTTTAGCAATTAAATGGATAAAGAAGGATAAAGTAGTAAACATAATAGGATAAATTGGATTAAAATGTAAATTCATCGTCAAATCTATCTAAAGAAGGGGAGAAATGGCAGAGTATCAGCCATTTTCGTGGCTGTAGAGAGAGAGAGGAAGAAAGAAGATGAAAATGGAGAATTGAGCTTTAGTTTGAGAAAGTAGAAAATTGAAGGGAAAAAGGGGAGAATTGGTCTCCAAGACCTTAACAATGCATGTTCCTCTCATCAAGAGGAATCCATTGAGCTAAGAATCATGAGGTAATATTTATGTTATGCATGGATTAGATTAATCGTGATTAAGGATAGGATAGGTACAAAATAATTGTGGTTTTTAGAAATTGTTTTTGATGGTTTGACAATTAGCATATTAATAGCACGAAATTCGGAGGTTATAGTGTATGGTTATGTAAAAATGATATATAATCATGTTATAGTGGCTTAGGTGTGGATATATATATGAAAGATAAATAAATTAGTTCATATTTGTCCATGTTATACAAAAGTGGTTAAAAATTGGAAAATCTGTCAACTTTCGGGTTTTGTATTAAAAAATTAAGTTAGACTAATCCACTGGCCAAGGCCTTTTACCACGTGAAACTAGACACCTTTGGCAAGTTTTTCGCTTTCTAATGAAGGTATGTAGAGTTGTATATATTAAGTTATGATACTTTGAAGTTGCTGCAAAAAAGTGAATAGTATTTCAGGTTACGATTAATAGTTGTTTTATTTATAGGTTGTGTAGTGATGAAAATGCATTGTTTATGCGTTTTCCTAATTGCTAAAGACCTAAGGTAAGTAATGCTATGTTTGTGTTTTTCCTCCTTAGGCCTACACCATGAAGTGTTAGGTTATGCTTGTTTGTATGACAAGAATTGTCTAATGATGAGATAGAGTTTGTTGAATGATGGTATTTAGCTAAAAGATATTTTTGAAGTGTTAAGTATGATTGATTTATGAAGGTCATGTTTTTAGATAACATGTTGAAATTATGTTAATATCACAAAGATTTGGTTTATGTCAAAATGTAATAAGTATATGCCCCAAGCAATTATTAAGTAGTTAAGCTAATGTAACTTACAAAATGTTATTGGAATTTATATTTACTATGATGTGATGAATTGTTATCTTTATACCACACATGTTAATGATGTGCTTGGTACATCCATATTATGCATGTTCATGGGCATCTCATGCATCATGTTTTCAAGAAAGTTACGAACTATTTACATGCATGAGATTTCATATGAAACAGAATATGAAAATGGTTCATTCGGGTTGAGCTCGAATAACCAACGAAAGACGAAAACAAAAGAAAGAAAGAGAAAGTTACGTACATGTCATTGGTAAGGGTTTTGAGTTGGCTGTTCCCTAGGTGGACTCAAGTTTGTGGTCTCTCAACCATTGAAATCGAGTTGGCTGTCCCCTTAGGCGGACTCAAGTTTGTGGTCTCTCGTTCCTTGCAAGGAAGCCCCAATGATAATGATGCATGGAAATTAAAGTAAACAAATACCCCAAATGAAAAGAAAGGAAATGTTTTACAAATTCATATCATGTTTGCATTTCTCATTTCATGCTTTACTTACTGAGCACTAGACTCATAGATGAACTTTGTGGTGTAGGTGATGCTAACGTTCAATTGACGAAGTGCTCTCTTGACTGTGGCTAATAAAACGATGTTGTCCAAGCAATAAACAAGAGGATTTTTATAATAATGTATTTTAGCACGATCATGCAATTATTTATTCTTCCAATAGAGATTTTAATTATAAATATGTTTCATAGTCTTCCACTGCTACGTTTTACAAATGCATGATCGTAAACAAAAAAAATTACCATCTTTTTATGAAAAGCAAAGTTTAAGAAACAGTACACTATGGGGCGTTACAGCCCAACCAAAAGTAAACGATGAAGGAGTACATCGAGAAAACATATTTAATACTAGGTGTCATGTGCAAAAAGAGGTTTGTAGTATGATAATTGATGGAGATAGTTGTACAAATGCCACTATTACTTTAGTGGAGAAATTGGGGTTACCAGTGATAAAACATCCTCGACCTTACAAACTGCAATGGTTCAATCAAAGCGGTGAAGTTAAGGTGAACAAAAAAGTATTGGTTTCATTTCGCATTGGCAAGTACGAAGATGAAATATTATGTGATGTAATTCCTATGGAAGCTGGACATATCCTTCTTGGGCGACCGTGGCTGTATGATCGATGTGTAATACATGATGGTTACAACAACAAATACTCTTTTGTGTTCAAAGAGAGGACCATCAACCTTGCCCCTATGTCACCAAGGAAAGTTTATGAAGATCAATTTCGGTTACAAGGAGATTTTTGCCAAAAGAAAGCAAATGAGAAAAAAAAAGAAAAGAAAAAGAAAGAAAGTGAGAGAGAAAAAGAAAAAGAAAAAGAAATTGAGCCAATATCACTTGAGAAAACAAAAGACAAACAAAATAAAAATTTCTTGATGAAAGCAAGTGAGGTAACCAAAGCTTACTCTGAAGGACAGTCAGTGATCTTGTTTGTATACAAAGACATCCTTCTATTGACTAACACTTCTAATGACATTTATCCTAGTGCTATTCAAACTCTTTTGTAGGAATTTTGAGATATCGTGACGGAAGAAGTGCCCATAGAACTACCACCAATTCGGGGCATTGAACATTAGATTGATCTTATACCCAGTGCAAGATTACCGAACCGTCCAGCCTATCGCAACGGAAGAAAGGATACATTCGGGAAAGTATGAGTCCATGCGATGTACCTGTGTTATTGGTTCTAAAGAAAGGAGGAACATCACAAATGTGTACTGATAGTCATGCGATTAATAACATCACGGTAAAGTATTGTTTTCTTATTACTCATTTGAATGACATGCTTGAAAGACCAATTGCACAGTGCATGCAAATTTTCAAAAATTAATTTGAAGAGTGGGTATCTGATGAGGATCAAGTGATGACACAAATCAATCACAAGGAGAAAGACCAATTGCAAGGAATTTGAGGCTCAATGACAAGGTCAAGAACCAAGAAAATGCATGAAGCGGTATGTTGTTTAGTGGAGGAAATTGAAATAAAAGAATCTATTCAACATCAAAATAAAATGCTTATTATATTAAGTCTTGAAGAAGATATTGACATCATACAAGGTGGTCAAGGACAGAAGCCCAAGAGCCCAAGCCTAATAAAAGATATTGAAGGGAGAAAGGAAATAGGAAAGTACATAAAACTTTCCTTAGATCAAACATTTACTTGACCAGCAAGAATATATGGGCAGATTCAACAACCTTCCCAAAGTTATTCCAAAACATTATCTTCACAAAAGTTGTAGCTGCCTTCAAGACCTTTTCAGAATAGGCTAGATCATAATAATTGGATGTCCTTTGACTAGTGAAATACATAATTCACCGAAGATATTTTGGCAGAATCAAGAATCTTAACAAATTTGAGAAAAATCTTCTCAAAGATATTTTAGTTTTCTAATATCTTTTTATTTCTTAATTTACTTAGGGTTTATGTAGTCTATTTAAAGGCATCCAAGTTATTGTGAAATACATAACTTTTATGATTAATTCACCTTAAGTGTTTTAGAGAGATTTTCTCTTTGAATCTTTGCGAAGAACTCGATCTTCATCACGTTAATTCTTGATAGAGCAAATTTGATAGCTTTGGTTCTTACTAACAAGTTTAGTCAGGGTCAAGCTCCTTGTTTGATAACGTAGGTTCCATCGGCAATGTTCGATTGGGGTCAAGTTCCTCGTACCTAATTCAAAGGCGATCCAGTGTCTCTTTCTGCATTGTTGAAGGGTGTCGGGTTTGATATACCCGTGGTTCTCATCATTTGGTATGAGAGCTTTGGTTCCTTTATTCAATCTTTCTTATTTTTTGTTATTTCCTTATTTCATATCTTTCTATCTTTTATCAAAAAAAGCAAAAAAATTCTTATAGAAAAAAAAACGTGAAAAAAAATATTGTGCAAAAAAAAGGGAAAAGCACAAAAAAAAGTGAAAAAAAAACGATTTTTTTTTATTATGTTCTTTGTTACTACCATTACAAAAAAAATCTCGTTACTTCAAAAATATTCCTTGTTTTTATTGCTCTTACATCATTAGAGCAATACTTCATTATTATCATTCATCAATATACATATATTTTTCTTGGATTGCATTATTTCTTTCAAAATAGTTTGACTTTGACAATCTTGGAAGTTTGAATTTTTGGCTTAAAAGTTTGATCTTGATTGCTTTTACTTGCTGAACATTTCTCCGGAATTGGGTTCTTACATAAAGAACTAAACGAGAAAATTGAGAGGAAAAAGGCAAAAGTGTTAGACTATTTTATAAAAGCCATTAATTGAGAGAAATATGAGTCTGAGTGTCATTGATTGAGTGTCAACATGTAAGGGAGTGAGTGAGGTCCGTTTATTTTCTTATTTATTCGCTAACGGTTTCTTTTATTTCTTATATTGAGAAATTAGATTGAATATGTTAGAGGCTCAAACTAGTAGCCTTGCACGAGGCAATATTACAAAAATAGAGCAAGATTTTGAGTTCGAGAATGAGAGCAACCGTTACAAAAAGGAGCGGCATCTTAGAAAAAATGGAGAAGATAGCAACATAAGCATCATCAAGATGAAAATTCCTTCTTTTCATGGTAAAAGTGATCTCGAATTATATTTGGAATGGGTAAGAAAGGTTGATCATATTTTTTATTGTTACAACTATATCGAGGAAAAGAAAATCAAATTGGCCTCAATGAAATTCATGGACTATGCGAGTACATGGTGGGATCAACTAGTGAGAATTTTGAGAAGCCACAACGAAAAAATATTTTCCACGTCGGACGAAATTAAAACATTTATGCATAAGAGATATGTTCCTAGTAATTATCATCGAGAAATTAAATGTTTTCATTGTCAAGGATTCGGCCATTATGCTTCAAATTGTCTGAATGAAAGAACAATGGTAATACGTGACAATGAGAATGTTGAAAGTGAGAACTCAGGTGACGGCGAGATGCGATCGTTAGAAGATTTGAGCGAGGTTAATGTAGAGGAACCCGTGAGAGGTGAACTTTTAGTCACTAGACGCATGCTTAGCGTTCAAGCCAAGGACGATGGAGATGAAATACAAAGAGAACACATATTTCATACTAGATACCACGTGAATAACAAGGTATGTAGTTTGATAATTGATAGTGGGAGTTGCACTAATGTTGCTAGTACTTTGTAAGTGGATACGTTGGGATTGGAAATCAAAAAGCACCCAAATCCGTATAAGCTACAGTGGTTTAGCGATTGCGGTGAAGTCAAAGTTACTAAAAAAGTTAAAATTTCTTTGTCCATTGGAACATATCATGATGTCGTTCTTTGTGATTTGGTTCCTGTGCAAGCAACACATATTTTATTAGGAAGACCATGACAATTAGATCAAAAAGTCAAGCATAATGGGTTCAAGAATGAGTATAGCTTTGTTCAAGATGGTAAGACAATCATTCTCAAGCCACTTAAACCTTAGGAAGCTAGTTAAGATCAAGAGAAAATTATAAGAGATTTCAAAATGAGAGAAAAGCCAATATGTGAGCAAAAGAGAGAAAAATAGAGCGTGAAAGAAAAGAAGACGAGAGTGGGAAGAAAAGGCAAAGAGAGAAAACAAGAGTGAGAGAAAACAAGAGGAGAGTTATAAAGGCAAAAAAAGTGTGATGTTAGCAAGGAAACAAGTACCTGTACTCTTGTATAAGGATATTTATCTTTCTACTAACGAGCTAACTCCTTTGTTTTCAAGTGTTGTTTCTACTCTTTTAAAGGAATTTGAAAATGTGTTTCCCGAAGAAGTTCGAAGTGGATTACTTCTTTTAAGAGGAATCGAACACCAAATTGATTATATGCCTGAGATTTCAATACCCAATAGACTGGCCTACCGAACTAATCCTAAAGAAACTAACGAAATCCAAAAACAAGTAGATGAGCTAGTAGAGAAGGGTTTCGTGAGAGAAAGTCTTAGTCCATGCTCGGTTCCTGTGATTTTAGGTCCAAAGAAAGATGGGAATTGGCGATTGTGTATGGATTGTCAAGCTATCAACAAGATCACGATAAAGTATCGACATCATATTCCAAGGTTAGATGACATGCTTGATGAATTGCATGGTTCATGTTTATTTTCAAAAATAGATTTAAAGAATGGATACTACCAAATACAGATGAAAGAAGGGGATGAATGGAAAAACCGCTTTTAAAACTAAGTATGGTCACTATGAGTGGTTAGTGATGCCGTTTGGATTATCTAATGAACCAAGTACTTTTATGAGATTAATGAATCATGTGCGAAGAGCTTTTATTGGAAAATTTGTTGTTGTATACTTTGATGATATAATAATATATAGCAAAACCTTAGAGGCACATGTTGAACATTTGAATTTGGTTTTTATTGCATTACGAGAAAATAAACTTTATGCAAACTTCAAGAAGTGCACTTTTTGCATGGACTCGGTAGTTTTCTTTTGGTTTTGTCATAGGATCAAAAAGAATTTTGATGGATAAAGAAAAGGTCAAGGCAATTCAAGAGTGGCCGAGACCAAAGAATGCAAGTGAGGTTAGTAGTTGCAATGGATTGACAAGTTTTTATAGAAGGTTTGTTCAAGGTTTTAGTACTATCGCGGCACCATTGAATAATCTTGTTAAAAAGCATGCTGAATTAAAATGGAACGAAGTTCATGAACACGCTTTTAACCTTCTAAAAGATAAACTTACTAGTGCACCATTACTTGTGTTACCTAATTTTGATAAAGTTATTAAAAGTGAATGTGATGCGTCAGGAAAAGGTATTGGTGGTGTTTTAATGCAGGATTCCAAGCCAATCGCTTACTTTAGTGAAAAAATTAATTGAGCTGCTTTAAATTATCCAACATATGACAAGGAGTTGTATGTTTTATGGAGGACTCTACAAACATGGCGACATTATTTTTGGCCAAAAGAATTCATTATTCATTCTGACCATGAAAGTTTGAAGCATTTGAAGTCATAAGGAAAATTACACAAATGGCATGCCAAGTGGATGGAGTTCATTGAAACCTTTCCATATGTTATAAATTACAAAAAAAAAAGTAAGGAAAATATTGTTGCCGATGCATTATCTCGAAGGTATGTACTTCTAATGTCCTTACAATCTAAATTGTTTGGATTTGAATTAGTTAAAGAATTATATGAAGTAGATTTGGATTTTGGTGCAATTTGGAAATTGTGCAAAAAGATTGCGTATTTAGATTATTATAGACATGATGGTTATTTGTTTAAAAAAGATAAACTTTGTGTTCCTAAATTTGCATTTAGAGAACTATTTGTTAGGGAAACTCATGCGAGCAGATTAATGGGACATTTTGGAGTGAGCAAAACCTTAACTGTTTTATGTGAGCACTTTTACTGGCCAAAAATGAGACATGATGTGCAAGTTATTTATGATAAATGTATTGAGTATAGGAAAGCTAAATCAAAAATCAAACCACACTGAAAGTATATTCCTCTTCTAGTTCCTAGTCAACCTTGAATTGACATTTCAATGGATTTTGTTATTGGTTTGCCAAAAACACAAAGTGGAAAGGATAGTATTTTCGTAGTTGTTGATAGATTTAGTAAGATGGCACATTTTATTGGATGCTAAAAAAACTAATGATGCTTCACATGTTGCTGATTTATTCTTTAAAGAGATTGTGCGATTGCATGGCTTACCAAAAACTATTATTAGTGATCGAGATGTTAAGTTTTTAAGTCACTTTAGGAGAACTTTGTAGAATAAGTTAGGTACTAAAATTTTGTTTTCAACTGTAGCGCACCCACAAACGGATGGACAAACTGAGGTAGTTAATAGAACACTATCTACTTTGTTAAGAGAAATTATTTCTAAGAATTTAAAACAATGGGAGAAGTGTCAGCCACATGTTTAATTTACATATAATAGAGTTATTCATTCAACTACATCTTATTCATCATTTGAATCAGTGTATGGTTTTAATCATTTAACTCCTATGGATATGCTACCCTTGCATACTAATAAGTTTGTTAATTTTGATGGAAAGAAAAAGACAGAATTCGTTAGAGGTTTGCATACAAAGGTCAAGGAGAATATAGAAAAGAAAAATGAGTATTATGCGCAGCAAGCAAATAAAAGCCGAAAAAAGTCATATTCGAGCCAGGAGATTGGGTTTGGATTCACCTAAGGAAAGAAAAATTTGCAAGTAGAAGGAAAAATAAGTTGCAACCTCGAGGAGATGGTCCTTTTCAAGTGTTGGAGCAAATCAATGACAATGCCTACAAAATTGATTTACCAAGTGAATATGGTAATGTAAGTGCCACTTTCAATGTTAATGACTTCTGTTTGTATGATGCAGGAGATTCGAGGATGAATCTTTTCAAGGAAGGAGGGAATGATGGGGATCAAGTGATGACACAAATCAATCCCAAAGAGAAAGACCAATTGCAAGGAATTGGAGGCTCAATGACAAGGTCAAGAACCAAGAAAATGCATGAAGCACTATGTTGTTTAGTGGAGGAAATTGAAATGAAAGAATCTATTCAACATCAAAATAAAATGCTTATTGTGTTAAGTGTTGAAGAAGATATTGACATCATACAATGTGGTAAAAAACACAAGCCCAAGAGCCCAAGCCTCATACAAGATATGGAAGGGACAAAGGAAATAGGAAAGTGCATGCAACTTTCCTTAGATCATACATTTACTTGACCAGCAATAATATATTGGGGGATTCGATAACCTTCCAAAAGTTGATTCAAAAAGTTTTCTTTACCAAAGTTGTAGCTTCCTTTAAGACCTTTATGGAATAGCCTAGATCATAAAAATCGGACGTTGTTTGGCTGGCAAAGTACACAATTTACCAAAGATTTGGCAAAATCAAGAATCATAACAGATTTGAGAAAAATCTTCCGAAAGATATTTTAGTTTTCTAATATCTTTCTATTTCTTAATTTACTTAGGGTCTATGTAGTCTATTTAAAGACATCAAAGTTATTGTGAATGACACAACCTTTATGATTAATTCACCTTAAGTGTTTTTGAGAAATTTTCTCATTGGTTCTTTGCGAAGAACTCGATCTTCATCAAATTAATTCTTGATAGATCAAATTTGATAGCTTTGGTTCTTACAGACAAGTTCCGTATGAGTCAAGCTCCTTGTTTGATAACTTAGGTTCTGTCTGCAAGGTTCAATTGGGGTCAAGTTCCTCGTACGTGATTCAAAGGCAATCCATGTATCTTTTTCTTCATTCTTGAAGGGTCTCGGGTTTGATATACCCGTGGTTCTCACTACGGGATCTTATTGATAGCTCAATAGTCCACACACATTCACCCATTCCCATTTTTTCTTTAGAACTTCCTCACGAAACACAAAAAATCAATCAATTGAGGTCGGTGTATTGTGTACTACACCCTAAACAATCCAGCATATTCCAAAATCATAAAATCCTAATCTTTGTAATGTAGTCCCCTTAGGGCCAATCACATGCAACATTAACTTACATAGCTGTTTTCTTGAATCAATCCACTTGAGTCCCTTTTTAATCCAATAAATGACCTAAACATATAAATCATATAAGAATCAGAAATTGCATAAAGTCTTAACCTTCTATTCCAACTTCAAATGACTATAACTTCCTCGATAAATATCCATTTATAATGATTAAGGTAACAAATCATTCCTTAAAGAGTCTACTATAACTTCTTAGAAGACACCAAATTCAGAAAATGAGCGTATGAATTGCTAAAAATCCATAACCGGTCGACCACATAAAACAAGGGGTCAGCCGCTGCTCATAAACAGAGAGCGTGTATTCTGAAAATTGGGATCCGGTCGACCGGTAACGGATGACCTAAACTACAAAACGATCGTCCGAATTCCTCTCCCAGTTTTCATCTACAAACTTGCAACATCTATAACTTTTTGTAAATAGCTCCGAATTGAGTGATTCAAACGGCTATAGATCCTCTAAGAGTCTAGTTTAACTCTTATGAAGAACATAAACTCAAATTCGTGCTAAAATTTGACCGAATCTCAAAAACCCTAACCTTGCACACAATCTACTGATTTTCTAACAACCTACATGAAATCCTTCATTTTTATCCATCAATTCAACCAATACCATCATATTATCCTTACTGAACCTAAAAGAAACTTTAAAGGATAGAAAAATACCTTGAACTTTGGTCTCCATGAAACTTTAGAGTTTTCCACTTCACCTATCTTAAGATAACTCACTCTCTCACTCTTTTCTCTTAGTAAAATCTCTTTTCTTTCTCGATCTCATTCTCCCTTGTCATGATGTGAGAACTCAGAGAAAATAGGGAGAAGTAATCATTCTGGTAATGGAGAATGGTAGACCATCCCTTCTTATCTCCTTAATTAAACAAAAATCAATGTTTCTCTCAAGTCCACCATCAGATTTCTCCTTAACAAAATCAATGTTTCTCTCACGTCCACCATCATGATATTTTTCCAAGTTTTGTTGACTTTTCAACTTGAGTCGGTGAGAATGTGTCGACCGCTCGTTACTGGGGTCGACCGAAAGTGTTCCAAGGGGTTATCTTGTGTCGACCCCTCCTCAATCCTGGGGTCGACCGAAAGTATTCAATTGTGTCGACCCCTCCTCAATCCTGGGGTCGACCGAAATCTTCAATTGTGTCGACCCATCCTCAATCCTGGGGTCGACCGAAAGTGTTTCAAAACACTTAGAAGATTTTCTAACTTTTACGAATAACATCATTACTTATACCCCTTAAACCTTATTTTCTTCATCACCTTCAACCTACTAAATTGCTCACATCGATAATACTTTAATTCTACAATATTTACCCAACATTCGCAAAACAAATCTTAAACATTTCCACCTTAAAGTCACAAAATTCTAAAATAAAAACGAGGGTTGTTACATGAAAGCCTTTCAAATAATGGCTGCAAAGATGGTGGGCTTGCAGGGATTTTGTTGAAATCTGATTGGATCAGGAAAAGGTAATAAAAGGCCGAAAGCTTATCAAGGGATGGCAGAATTTTAATGTGAAAAATGGATTGGATAAAAGGGAACAAAATAAGACTTGCAAGCTTCCTTCTGATTGGCTAAAAAAGGAGGTAACTTCGTAACACCAAAATAGTGGCTGCAAAAGAGATTGTGGGGACCCCATAAGCAGCTCTCCACCTCATGCTTGGTCTTGAAACATGGTGGATAAAAAAATGTGCAGGTTGTTCATCAAGGGCAGATTAGTTCGACCGCCATTGTGCTCAATATTCCGATGGCTTCACTGGAAAACTTATCTTGCTGCCAAGTAATCAAATGGTATGGCAATTCCTCATCCTTCAGGGTAGCTTCTTTATCTCTTCACGTTTTTGCTTCAATTCTAGTTAAAACATATTGACAAAAAGTATGCTGCAAAGTAGTTTTTAGATGAAAAAACAGTGTGAATGGTCATAGATGGTTTCCTCCCATTGCGGGCTGGTAGGTTGCATGCTCACATGTGATTGGAAGAGTTTTAGGTGATGAGAAGGATGAAAGCCTTTCACATAATGGTTGCAAAGATGGTGGGCTTGCAGGGATTTTGTTCAATTCTGATTGGATGAGGAAAAGTTGGTTGATAAAAGGCTGAAAGTTTATCAAGGGATGACTGAATTTTAATGTAAAAAATGGATTGGATAGAAGGGAACAAAAGGAGACTTGCAAGCTTCCATCTCATTGGCTAAAAAAGGACGTAACTTGGTAACACCAAAATAGTGGCTGCAAAAGAGATTTTGGGGACCCCATAAGCAGCTCTCCACCTCATGCTTGGTCTTGAAACATGGTGGACAAAAAAAAAGGTGTGAGTTTTTTATCAAAGGCGGATTTGTTCAACCTCCATTCTGCAAGATATTCTGATGGCTTCGCTGGACCAATTATCTTGCTGCCAAGTAATCAAATGGTATGGAAATCTTGTCCTTCAGGGTAGCTTCTTTATCTCTTCTACATTCTCCAAATATTTACCTACAAAACGAGCAAAAAAGTTAGTCAATTTGCGAGTCTGGCTCCTTGTGATGGTTCTTCTAGGGTCTTCTTCAATTTGTGCTAGCAGTGGCACATCACTCCCACTATCAATTATCAAACTAGAGACCTTGTTATTCACATGACATCTAGTATGAAATATGTGTTCTCTTTGTATTTCATTTTCATCGTCCTTGGCTTGAACGTTGAGCACACGTCTACTGACTTAGAGTTCACCTCTCTCTGGGTTCCTCTACATTCACATCGCTACAATCTTCTAGTGGGGGCATATCGTCGTCACTTGAGTTCTCACTTTCAACATCTCCATTGTCAGGTATTATCATTGTTCTTTATTTGATCAATTTGAAGCATAATGGCCGAATACTTGACAATGAAAACATTTAATTTATCGATGATAATTACTAGGAACATATCTCTTACGCATAAATTTTTTCATTTCTTCCCACGTGGAATGGGTCTTTCATCGTGCCTTCTCTGAATTCTCACTAGTTGATCCAACCATGTACTTGCATAGTCCATGAATTTCATTTAGGCCAATTTGATTTTCTTTTCCTTGGTACAGTTGTGACAATCATAAATATGATCAACCTTTCTAGCCTATTTCAAATATGATTCAGGATCACTTTTACCATGAAAAGAAGGAATCGTCATCTTGATGTTTCTTAGGTTGCCATCTTCTCGGTTTTTTCTATGATACTGCTCTTTTTTTGTGACAGTTGCTCTAATTCTCGGACTCAATATCGTGCTCTATGTCTTTGTTATTTCCTCGTGAAAGGCTACGACTTTGAGCCTCTAACATATTCAATCTCATTTCTCAATATAAGAAACAAAAGAAACTGTTAGCGAATAAATAATGAATTAAACGGATTTCACTCACTCTCTCACGTGTTTACACTCAATCAATGTCACTCACACTCATATTTCTCTTAATTAATGGCTTTTATAAAATAGTCTCACACGCTTGCCTTTTTCCTCTCAATTTTCTCTTCTAGTTCTTTACGTAAAAACCCAATTCAGGAGAAATATTCAGCAAGTAAAAACAATCAAGTTCAAACTTTTAATCCAAAACTTCAAACTTCCAAGATTGTCAAAGTCAAACTATTTTAAAATTAATAATGCGATCCAAGAAAAATGTATGTATAATGATGAATGATTATAATGTATTGCTCTAATGGTATAAGACCAATAAAGGAAAAGAATAACTTTGTAGTCACCAAAATTGAAAGAAGTAACTTTGAAACGAATATTGATGACAAAGGATAGTAAGTACTATTTGAAGTAACAAGATTTTTTTTATAATAGTAGCAACAAAGACAATAAGCGAAAATTGTTCTTTTTTTCACTTTTTTTTGCTTGTGCTTTCCTTTTTTTTTTTGCATAATGTTTTTTTTTCAAATTTTTTTATACGATTTTTTTTTGCTTTTTTTGTTAAAAACAGAGATAGATAGTAAATAAGGAGATAAGAAAGAATAAGAAATCTTTAATAAAGATAGAAACTTGAATAAATGAGTCAAAACGCTGATACCAAATGATGAGAACCACGAGTATATCAAACACGAGACCCTTCAACAATGAGGAAAAAGATACATGGATCACCTATGAATCAAGTACGAGGAACTTGACCCCAATCAAACCTTGCCGACGGAACCTAAGTTATTAAACAAGGAGCTTGACCCTGACCAAACTTTTCGGTAAGAACCAAAGCTATCAAAGTTTATCTATCAAGAATTAACTTGATGAAGATTGAGTTCTTCGCAAAAAACCAAAGAAAAATCTCTCCAAAACACTCAAGGTGAATTAATCATAAAATTTATTTTTTTACAATATTTTAGATGTCTTTAAATAGGCTACATAATTTCTAAGTAAATTAGAAAATTAAAAGATATTAGAAAACTAAAATATCTTTGAGAAGATTTTATGTTAAGATTCTTAAATCTGCCAAAAGATTTATTTGTTGGTCAAGTAAAATTTAATTTACTTGCTGGTCAAGTAGTCTTGTAGTGCGCTTGGGCTCTTAGACTTGTATTCTTGACCACCTTGCATGATATCAATATCTTCTTCAACATTTAACATAATAAATGTTTTGTTTTAATATTGAATAGATTCTTTCATTTGATTTTCCTCTACTAAATCACATACCACTTCATGCATTTTCTTGGTTCTTGACCTTGTCATTGGGCTTCCAATTTCTTGCAGTTGGTCTTTCTCATTGAGATGGATTTCTGTCATCACTTGATCCGCATCGCTATATACATTTTCTTTCGATAACCATGGATTTTTTTTGAGAACTCTATAACCAGGTAGCAAAAGAATTCCTAGAACAATAGATAGGGTTCTAAGGTTCTAAGGTTCTAGGGTTCTAAATTTATGATACTTTGAAGTTGTTGCAAAACAGTGAACAATATTTTGGGTGAAGATTAATAGTTGTTTTTTAGGGTTTCTAGGGTTCTAAGCTTTCTTGGGTGTCTAGTCCAAAAAGAAGGGACCAAAGGCACCGTAGAATCCTAGAAACTCTAGAAACCCAAGAACCCTAGAAACCCTATGTGGATCATAAATAACATCCAAATGTGTGGTCCTTTCAAATGAAACGTTCTAGGGTTTCTTTTATGTCCCAGAGTTTCTAGGGTGGAATTTGTCCCCTTAAGTCATAAGGATGTGGCCCTAGAAACTTTAGAAACTCTAGAACCTTGATTTTACGGTACTACCATGTGGTCTATCTCTTCGAAAGCATACAGTTCTATGATTCTAGGGTTCTAGGGTTTCTAGGGTTCTGTTACTGTAGACTTCATATTTGAGGTTTCTATGGTTTTAGAAGCTTATAGAACTCTAGAAACCCTAAAACCCGGTTTAGGGTTCATGTTTCTAGAATCCTCCAAGTAGGCAAAGGTCGAGATGTAGGACTTGGTGGACAGATGTTGTTAAAGGGGTGTATTGTTCATATAGGGTTTGTATTTATCAATATGGACCAAATATAGTGTTGTCAAAATCCAGAATGTTTGAGAAACTCAAAGGTTCTAGGGTTCTAGGGTTTCTAATGTTCTAGGGTTCTAGGGTTCGATGGTTTCTACCCTAGACTCGAGAACCTTCACTTTAATCTTTTTTTATGAAATTTGGGCCTACTTGGTGGATACATGAAGTGCACATTACTATGCATAATCGTTCTAAGGTTTCTAAGGTGTCACACCCCGTAAAACTTTACTTAAAAATGATCGCGGTAGAATTTTTATTTCTTTAAAAATGTTCATCTTGAATTCATTTTCGTGAAAACACAGCGGAAGACTTTAATTAAAAATCATAGTAAACCCGACATTTACTTGAAATAAGACATTGTTAATCAAAATATTCATCAAATAAAATACCGCAAAGCTAATATAACATTTAGTTTAATCAAAACGTGTAATATACATAATAAACATCTTTACACAACATCATTTAACAAAACTAAACTTTTAAAACACATCATTGTTCAAAGATAAACACTCCAAAATACTTCAAATGTACATCTTGACATCCCCACCGGTCGGCACTTAACGATTCAAGCTTCCTGCACCGGATCGGCCTCCTAAACGACATTATTGTTACATCAAACAGGGAGGGCTAAGTCCCTCACCTCATCTTCATCACCAACACATCACAAAGCATAACCTATGAGCCTAAAGCTCAGTAAGTAATCGAATGAGCCTATATGCCTAACATGAGCATGACGTTTTTGAAAAACATGCACATTCATTTCGTTCTTTATCATTATCTTTACTTAACTTGTCATGTGTGGGCGTCACATCGTATGAAGGTGAATAGGCACCATATGGCCTCCATGAGGCTGCAAATTCTACCTTATCCCATAACTTGATCTTGACTTTATGTATATTTATGCATTGGATGATGAATGTGTCCCATACCTCCTTCATCATCCTTTGGGTGACATTTTAAAAACCTGCATGAGAAAACATTTTTTGTATTTTTCATAAAACATGATGCATGGACATGATTCATACATATGGATGACATGATAACCTAATTGAAGTATAAAAATATAATGCATCAAACATCTCCCAAGTCAACCGTAATAAACATTCATAGTATACTTGACTTAACTTAACTCTTGACTTATGATAATACATAAACATCAAATAATGTCAACCAATCACCAATCAAACCCAAAGCACTTGAGTCGGTGTACGGTGCGATACACCCCAATAGAATATCATTAATAACATTATCATAAAAACAACAACTCCTAAGACATTCTTACTGTAACGACCCTCATTTTATTTTGAGAATTTGTGATTTTAAGACGAAAGCGTTTAAGATTTTTATGAATGTTGATTAAATTTTAAGGTATTAAAGTATTGTGGAGATTAGTAAATTAGTAAGTTGAAGGTGATAAAGAGAATAATGTTTAAGGGCATATTGGACGAAGTTATTAGGAAGTAAGTTGGGTTAAATACAATAAAGGATTACCTTCAAGTAAGATCCGGTCGACCCCAGAATTTAGGACGGGTCGACACAATGTAAGTTTCGGTCCCCAAGATCGAGGAGGGGTCGACACAAAGTAACCTTTCGGTCGACCCCAGGATTTAGGAGGGGTCGACACAAGAGTGTATTTTAGGTCGACCACAGAAATTTGGAGGGGTCGACACAATTGTATGTTTCGGTCGACCCCAGAATTTTGGAGGGGTCGACACAATTGTATATTTCGGTCGACCCCATGATTTAGGAGGGGTCGACACAAAATAGTCCTTGAGTATAGTTTCGGTCGACCCCATGATTTAAGAGGGGTCGACAGAATATATAGTTTCGGTCAACCCCAGGACTTAGAAAGGGTCGACACAATTGACACTTTGGGTCGACCCCAGGACCGAGCGGTCGACACAAGTTGTTCTCTGGGAATGCTTTCGGTCAACACAATAGACGTGCAGTCGACACATTCTCATTCATGCCGTTGAAAAGTCAACCAAAACGTAGGGAAATCCGATCGGTGGATGTAAAGAGAAGGTTGATTTTGTTTAAATAAGAAAGTAGGCATGGTCAGCCAAAACATGTAGAGTTTTCATTGGTGGACTTGGAGGAATATTGTTTATGGTTAATAAAGGACATAAAAGGCATGAGCTGCCATATCTTTCTCCCAGCCACGAACCCTCTTCCATTTTCTCCTGTTTTGTTGCTCTAAGCTCAAAGGAAAGTGAGATCTGTCAAAGAAGAGAGGTGTTGAGAAAGAGAGCAGTTATCGTGGGAGAAAAGAGTGAGAAGGTGAAGGAAAGTGGAAAACTCTAAAAGCTGAAGTTCAAGGTAATATGCAATGGGTCGTTGAGGGAGGAGCTCGAGTTAGACTGCCTCAAGGGAGGCCAAGTGGTGTCTACTCTCTCCCGTGGTACCTTCAACGATCAAATAATGAAAGAAATAAAATGAATGAAATGTACGTAAATAGTTACATGTGGGGCGGGGTTGAGTTTGGCTGTCTCGAGAGGTTGGACCAAATGGTGCTTACTCTCCCCTAGATGTTATTACCCACATTAGCTGGACTGTTAAGTGGAAGTAAAGAAATGAAATGAACGATACCAAAATTGCATTGTTTTCATAAAGCAGCATATGCATGAAGGTCTCATAATTGTTGTTATTATTATGGATTAACTTACTGAGCGTTAGGCTCATCAGATAAGCTTTGTAATGTAGGGATAAATGCTTGAGGTGGTGAAGTACATCTATTGCGGAAGTTTGCGGCTGTTAGTGCAATTTTGACCGGTGGGTGGCTCATGTAAATGGAAAGATTTTGTTGAAAACTAATGTATAATATTATGTTTATTTTACAACTGTTTTATAATAACTTGGTCTTAATGTTAAAGTACAAGTATGTTTTGGTTACTTATTACGAATAAAATCGGTTTTGATGAAGTTAAATAAAATTTTCCGCTGTATTTTGTCTCAAGGATTTCAAATTGATAAGTTTTACTGTAAATTGTTTAAAGTAGGTACATGTGTATGTTTACAAAAATTTAATTAAGCAAAGGAAAAACCGGGCGTTACACTTACTTAATGGATATCTAAGTAATCAAACACATCATTCTTATGTCCTATCCTTTGTGATGTAGTCCCATAAGGACCAAACACATGCATGGATTACTTACTTGGACTCCTTAGCTTTAGCTTGGTATTTTGAATCCTTAATGATCAAATGAGCTTGCTTATATACCTTAACATCATAAAATAAAACAATATAAGCCAAAGTCAGAATATCCTATTTCACCCAAAAACTTGTGGCATCCATAACTTTATCGACAGCACCTGATCAAAACACTTAAGGTACCAATTTCAATATTAACATGTTGGCTATACTTTATTAGAAGACATCATGACCAATTTTGAAGATTTCGTAAAACTTGCATTCCAAAAACAGGGTAACATGACTTATAATTTGTATACCCATAAATTATCTTTACAATTTCATGCATTTTTAACCATATAACGCCATTTCCATCACTTATAATCTAACCTAGAACAAAAGTAGGTGCTGCTGAATAACAAACTCTATACCTCAAGGTTAAGTTCGTGGTCTTCCTTCCTCCTTGCACTTCTAACCCTTAATACCAAAATTCTTGTACCAAACATAAAACCTCATACTTTGAATTCAAACCCTAATTTTGCTCACACAACTTTGGAGAGAATTTTAGCAAGGAGAGAGAGATGCAAGAGACATATGAGGGTCGTGAAGGCTAATAGTTGAAGACTCCAACAAATTTTATCCTTTTGGAAGGTGAAGAGTCATGTGGTTCAAGCATGAGGTGTGACCATCCAAGCACACCACCTCTTCATGCATGAAGTGTCACCATCCTTTTCACGTGACACTTCCCTCTTGGTCCATCCTTAATTAATCATAGATTCAATTTCCTAAAATTTCATTGAAAAGTTAATATTTCAGCAATAAGATGTCAACCTCTCATTCAAGGTGTCGACTCTTAATAAAACCCGAGAGTTTCAAGGGGTGACCCCTTTTAAAATTTTCATAACTTTCGTTCCACAACTCGGATTTCAATAATTAAAAATCTAATATTTTCCTTATTGAGTCTTGTGTAACTTTTTAAAAGACTTAAACTTCAAATTATGCGTTTCACATAATCAAATATGTGAAAGACCAAACATCGCTCAAAATCCATCATTCTATAGTCCGGTTGTCATTCACCAACTTCAAATAAACATAACTTCTCATCCAGAAGTCCAATAGAATTTATCTACCTATCAATCTTCTTATCTTCATAGCTACTACAACTTTATAGAAGAACACTATGCCAGTTATGCACTTCTAGGGCATGATATAATTGTAACACAGAAATTGCTTTGTTACAAAATTTCAACCCAGTATTTGTTCCCACCTTTGGGGTCTAAGATTCATAACTTTCTCTATAAGTTTTTAAATCAAGAAATTCTTATTGCTGTAGTTTCATCTAGTAATCTATTAAATTCCATTAGAAGAAATAAAGTCCATCTTAAGACCCTAAAACCTTGGAGTTGGGTAAATACCAATATTGTTTAAATTTCATCAATTCATTACTTCTAAGGTGTAATTTCGTCTCCATATTCATCTTTTCTTAGCACATTTTATTCTTTAACAATAAAACATTATATTCACATAATGTTATTGTACATCAAAAAGTTGGGTGTTGCATAAGGTTTTAGGGTTTTACGCCCTCAAGCCGGCAAACTGCAGATGGTATCTCGCTAGGAACCTTAGAAACCCTAGAAAACCAAACCATAGACACCCAAGAGGTTCAACAATAGAAACCTTAGAACCTTAGAATCCTAGGGTTTATGTGGTGGGGTTTTAGGGTTGTAAGCTTTCTAGGATCAACAATATGTTTCCACCAATCTAGAACCCTCAAAACCAAAAAACCCCAGTTAAGCCCTAAGGTTCAACTAGGAGTAGGTCAAACTGATCTCGGCTTCCTAGATTTATCTTCTTATTTATTGCCTCTTCAATATTTTGTAAACCTTATGTAACACCCGAGCCATTTAAGTACCTTAGTTATTATAAATATAAATTACGTTGTTAAATCTTGATAATTATATCACGAAGTATTGTTGGTAGTGTCTTAAAATACGCCTTTGAAAGGAATGCTTTAAGAAATAAGAAATAAGATTAGAGTATGTGACAAGTGAGTTAAGTGTTGCAGGAGAAAATTTGGTAAAAACACCTCATGCTTACCCTCCACCTCATGCTTGCCTCTCCACCTCATGCTTGCCCTCCACCTCATGCTTGCCTCTCCACCTCATGCTTGTCCTCCACCTCATGCTTGCCCTCCACCTCATGCTTGCCCTCCCACCTCATGCTTGCCTCTCCACCTCATGCTTGCCCTCCTCCTCATGCTTGTCCTCCACCTCATGCTTGCCTCTTCACCTCATGCTTGCCTCTTCACCTCATATTTGCTTCTTCACCTTCATCTGGCATTTGATGCACGAAATTCTCATTATATTCCTTAAATTCTCTCAAGTTTTGTATGAAGGGAAACATAAGGTTGAAGCTGAAGTTGGAAGATTAGTGTGAGAGGGCAAGTCGAGTGTGTTTTGTGAGTTTAAATAACAAGGAGGAGCACGAAGATAGGGCTAAGGTATGATGTTGGTTGCTTTAAGTGTTCTTCTATACCCTATATTGAAGTTATAAGAGTTCGAGTATGGTTTTGATTAATGGAAATGGCATGAAAACAAGGTGTTACCATGTCCACACAAAAGCAGGATTAATATGTCCGATTTTAAAGATACAGATTTTACAAGATTTTTTATTACGAAATTGAATTTAAAGTCTTCTGATGAATTGTAGTAGAGACCGTAAGGGTGATTTTGGTTACTTATTCATAAGAATTGGAGTTTTATAACTTAAGTTACGGTTGTTGTAATTTGGAAGAAAAACAGGGTAAATTCGGGAAATTCTAATGTAAGCACATTTGTGATGTTAAAGGTTATTTGAAATCAAGTAAAAGAAAGTGAAGGAAATAAGGAGTATTTTGCAGCTTGGAATCCAAGTAAGTGAATCTTGCATGTCTTTGGCCCTTCAGGGACTACATCACAAAGAGTAGGATTAAGGTTGTATAATTAGAAACAGATCAAAGTGAACGCGAATTAGTTACGGTTATGGATAGGTAGAATAAGAATACTCTGTTTTGGGGTGTATCGCACCGTGCACCGGCCCAAGTGTTTGGGTTTGATTGGTGTTTGTTTGACATTGTTTGATGGTTGCTAGGTTTAAGTAAAGTAATGAGTAAGTTTATGTTAAGTATACTTAAGAGATAACAATTATCGTTTATGTTGATTGGTAGATATTTTATGCATACTTTATGTTTATGTTATGAATGTCACATTGTGCACGTATGCCATTTTCATACATCATGATTTACGAAAAGAACGAAAATGTTTTCCATGCATGTTTTCAAACGTCACCCAACTGAATGGTGAGGGTGGGATGGGAGGAACCCGTTGGTGCTAACTCTCGTTCTGAAAATCCTCAAAGTTCTATGCATGAATGTACGTAACGAATGAATGAGGTAGAACCACGAGGTGGAAAGCTCGGTCACGAGGACCAAGTAGAACTACGAGGTGGAAAGCTGAACATGTAAATAACTGGTAGAACCACGAGGTGGAAAGCTCGGTCACGAGGAACGGGTAGAACCACGAGGTGGAAAACCGAATCTATAAGCAAGAATAACGCAATAAAGAACAAAATGAATATGCATGTTTTACAAAACCACGCTCATGTTACGCATGTCACTTTATACGATTTCTTACTGAGCCTTAAGCTCATTAGAATAAGCTTTGTGATGTAGGTGATGAAAACGAAGGTGAAGAACTTAGTTCTCACCTTATGATGTGATGCTGTGGAGGAGGTTTGCTCGGGCCGTGCATGCATTGTTAAGCGATGACCCGTGAGAATGAACGAAAGAGAGAAGTTTTTGATGTATTTTGAAAGTACTATGTTTTAATATGTGTTTTGTGAAATGTTAATTACATCTGTAAACTAACCCTAAGTATGAATAAGCACGTTTTGGAAATGCGTTTTGAATTATGGTAACAATGAGTTTGCTATTTACTTAATGACTTCCGCTGTGTTTTCAAGAAAAAGATTTATACAAATAAAAAAAAAAGGGATGTTACACCTTATGACGTGCCACGTTAACGGAAAACACAACACAAACGGTTGATAATAATAGAAAATCAAACAAACCTACGATCTTACTCTTGAATTCCTCTTGCACAAAGTGGGGAAGATTGCAGCAAGTCACTAATTTGACAAATAGCAACGACATTATAAAACTCTCTCACACACACATATATTACTCGCCAATAGGAATGAAAGGATGTTTGGGGGATTCCTCAACAAACTGAATCAAGCAAATGCTCTGGATATTATGGGTTCAACAACCCAACAAAATATGCTAAGGAAGGCTTATATAGCCTTTAAATTACATCAATCACATTTTGCTCAATCCTAGCTAACATAGGTTAATAAAAAAGTCTACTGGAAAAGTAAAAAGCAGTGTGAATGCTCCCAAATGGTTTTCTCCTCTTGAGTGCTTATAGGCTGCATGTCCACACGTGATTGGAGGAGGTGCAGGTGATAAGAAGTGTAAAAACCTATCACTTAAAGCTGCAAAGATGGTGGGCTTGCAGAGATTTTGCTGAGATCTCCTTGGATTAGGTGAAGGTGATAAAAGCTGAAGTCTTATCATTTGGGGACTGCAAAATGGTGGGCTTGCAGGGATTTTGCTGAGATCTCATTGGAAGAGGTGAAGGTGATAAAAGTTGAAGTCTCATCACTTGTTGGCTGCAAGAAAACGTGATTGATTGAAAACAAAGAAAGAAATGGGTTTTGCCAGCTTTTGTCTCATGCTATTGTCTTCAAAATGGCTGGGAAAAAAATGTATTATAGATTTATCAAGGGTGGCTTGGTTATGCCTCAAACGTGCTTAACAATCCAAGAGTTTTGTTGGGCCGATTGTCTTGTTGCCAAGTTATCAAATGATATGGCAATTCTTCCATGGTCTTTTTCTCTCCAAAATGACAAGCAAAACCTTCACAATGTGCTTCCCTCACTAATGATTCTCAAATGTTTCGTTGAGGTATGCAAAACTTTCCAAATAAAAAAAAGAAACTCATCTTGCAATTAAAATTCATTTTTGGCCTTTCCCTTGCATTTCTCTTAGTGAAGTCCAAAGTCCAAATCATCTTTATAGGCATCTTTTATCCAATAAAATTCAAGAAATCTAGATTTAAGTTCAATTAGTAAGGTGTACCTTCTGGATAATGCATCGGCCACCACGTAAGGATACCTCTCCAAGTATTCTACCCATTTGGCATGTCTCCGGTTAAGCTTACCTTGACTCTTAATATGCTTCAAGGCTTGATGATCGGTATGAATTATGAACTCTTTTGGTAAAAGATAATGCTGCCACATTTTAAATGCTCTCATCACTTGATAGAATTCTTTGTCATATGTCAAATAATTAAGAGTGGCTCCTTTTAGTTTCCCACTGAAGTAAGCAATTGGTTTTCCCTCTTGTATAAGGAGGGCTCCAATGCCTATTCTGGATGCATCACATTCAACCTCAAAAACTTTGTTGAAATCAGGTATTGCCAATAAAAGGGGCATTAGTTAGTGGAGCCATAATTGCACTAAAGTTTTTGAAGAAATGTCGATAGAAAGAAGCAAGTCCATGAAAACTCCTTACCTCCGATATGCTTTTAGGGTCGGGCCATTCCTTGCTGGCTTGTACCTTTGCTTTATCCACGGCCAATCCATTCTTAGAAATAATAAAACCAAGGAAGTGTACCTCCTTTTGCAAGAATGTGCATTTCTTAAGATGTCCATAAGGTTTTGCTGCCCTTAAAGTAGTAAACAAGGCACGAAGATGTTCTAAGTGTGACTCCAAATTTAAGCTATATACCAAGATGTCGTCAAAATATACCACAATGAACTTACCCAAGTAGTCTTTAAGCACATAATGCATGAGGCGCATAAATGTGCTAGGCGGCTTAGATAAACCGAATGGCATTACCATCCACTCGTATAGTCCATACTTGGTTTTAAATGCTGTCTTCCATTCATCACCTTCTCTCATGTGGATTTGGTGATATCTGCTCTTTAAATCAACCTTAGAAAATAGTGAGGCTCCACTTAGCTCATCAAGCATGTCTTCAACTCTTGGAATTAGAAATCTGTACTTGATAGTTTCTAGAGAACACCCTAGAACCTTAGAAACCAAGTCCTACATCTCAACCTTTGCCTACTTGGATATATAAGATTAGAGATTGCACCACATGTTTTAAACTCTAGAAACTCTAGAAAACCAAACCATCGACACCCAAGTATCTTAGAAGGTTTCTAGGGTTCTAGGGTTTTCGGGTTCAAGGGTTTTGAGGGTTTATGGGGTTTCTAGGTGCTAGGTCATATGATCTTAACTAATATAGATTGATCCGTGATAAAATGCACAATATAAAAGAAAGTAAAGATAGAAATGGAACCTTGACCCAAAGTCGACGGAAGTTTGAACCTTAGCTTAGAAAGAGCTTAAGACCAAAAAAAATAACGCGACTAAGAACCTTGGATATGAAAGACGCCACAAACAAAGAGATTCAGTTTGATAAGTCAGAAACAACGCTGCTGGACTTGCAATGAAATACCAAACAACAAGTTGAAAAAAAGTTCTCTCACAATATGATTCACAAAACTCAAGTTGATTTCAAAAGATAAATCTATTACATATTTATAGGACTCATTTTTCACATAATTTCTCTTCTTCCAAGCTCGACCACTTTCTCACTAACTTTCTTACAAACTTTCTAACCTACTTTCTATATGACATGCAACATAGATTATAAATAATCTATTAAGATAAGTACATAATAATCTAATCTTTAATAATGTCATCTTGTCCCATGTGCACTTTAATGCATGTCACACTTACCCAAATCAGGTAAGGTTAAGGTTATGGTCCCCCCTTCCTCCGTCCTTCTGTGTTTGTGGCAAATTGGGTAAGTGTGTGTTGTTGCCCTTAGATTGGTCCCTTCATTCTCAGTTGCTAGGGTGCGTTTAAGTTCTCTTTGTGAGGCATGTTTAATTAGTTCTGGATTATTGAAAAATTGTGCTTCAAGCATTCTCCTTAGTTGTGTTTTCCGGCACCCAAGACTCGGCCTCCGGCAAGTAACATCCGGCAACCTCTAGAGTTATCCTTTGGTGTTGGCTTCCCTTCCGAGCTAGGGGAGCTAAACCTTGCTGCATTTCTTCAACCACACTCGTGTCTTTAGGGTAAGAGTGCAATCCCTTAGCTCTTCCACCCTTCTGGTTACTTTTCTCTAGTTCTTCCGACAACCTCCCGTTATCACAATTTCTAGCCAGCTTTTGAGCATCCTTCCCTCTTCCCTGCATAAATTATGTTTCCCCTTCCCTTACCATTCACTTTTGGACAGTAAGCTCTGCATGCATACCCTGAGACCCCCTCAAAATTGCAGCTCCAAAATTGATACTAAACTACAGATACTGCCGTCACAACTTCACATATTTGGGGTGTAACGCCCGGTTTTTTCCTTTGCTTAATTAAATTTTTTTTACACATGTACCACTTTAAACAATTTACAATAAAACATATCAACTCGAAATCCTTCATATAAAATACATCGGAAGACTTTTATTTAACTTCATCAAAATCGATTTTATTCGTAATAAGTAATCAAAACATATTTGTACTTTAACATTAAGACCAAGTTATTACAAAACAGTTGTAAACTAAACATAATATTATACATTAGTTTTCAACAAAATCTTTTCATTTACATGAGCCACCCACCGGTCAAAATTGCACTAACAGCCACAATCTCCAGCAATGGACGTACTTCATCACCTCAAGCATTTATCCCCACATTACAAAGCTTATCTAATGAGCTTAACGCTCAGTAAGTTAATCCATAATAATAAAACATTTATGAGACCTTTATGCATATGCTGCTTTATAAAACAATGCAGTTTCAGTATCGTTCATTTCGTTTCTTTTCTTTCACTTAACAGTCCAATTAATGTGGGTAATACCGTCTAGGGGAGAGTAGGCACCATTTGGTCCAACCTCTTGATACAGCAAAACTCAACCCCGCCCAACTTGTAACTATTTACGTACATTTCGTTCATTTCATTTCTTTCATTATTGACCGTTGAAGGCACCACGGGAGAGAGTAGACACCATTTGGCCTCCCTCCAGGCAGTCTAACTCGAGCTCCGCCTTCAACGACCCGTTGCATATTATCATGAAAATCATGCATGTAAATCATTTTCGTATTTTTCTTAAAACCATGATGCATGAACAATTAAAATGCATGAACACGATAACATGCAATAATATATACAATTCAAACATTGCAAGCATTCTAAACCTGCATCTTTATTCTAACACTAATAATCAATCAATCATCAAACAAGGCACACAAACATATCCTCAAATAAATTGAGGTCGGTGTATTGTGCATTACACCCAAAAAACAATCCAGCATATTTCAAAATCATAAATCTTAATCTTTGTAATGTAGTCCCCTTAGGGCCAATCACATGCAACACTAACTTACCTTAGGTCCTTAGCTTTATTGAAAACTTGATCAATATGTTGCAGCTCTTGAAAACCTAAAACGCAAGTAACGTAATTCGTTAACTTCAAACAACCATAACTTCTTCGATAATGATCCATTTGTGATGCTACGGGTGTCAAACTACTCTTTAAAGAGTCTACTATAACTTCTTAGAAGACACCAAATTCATAAAACTAAAGCATGTCGACTTATGTGGACGAAACAGAAGGCATTCACTGTTTGAACAGTGATTGGGTCGACAAAAACTTTCAGGGGTCAACCCATGTCGACAAACAGAGACTGTGTGTTCTTATCGGTCGACCCAAACTACAAGGGGTCGACCCAAACTCTTCCCAGTTTCTGTACACTGACTTGCAACATCAATAACTTTTCATAAATAGCTTTGAATTGAGTGATTTCAACGGCTATAAATCACTTTAAGAGTCTACTTTAACTATTATGAAGGAAAGAAACTCTAATTCTTACTACTTCTCGACCGAATCTCCAGAACTCTAACTTTGTCCATACTTAACTCATTTTCTAACAATCTACATGAAATTCTTCATTTTTATCCATCAATTCAAATACTACTAACATGTTATCCTTACTGAACTTAGAAAAACTTAAGAGGATAGAAAATACTACCTTGAACTTCAATTTCCACGAGAGCCTTAGAGTTTCCTACCAAACGCTCCCAACAGATATCTCACTTTCTCACTGTTTTTCTCTCACAGAACTTCTTTTCTGTCTCAATCTCTCTCTCCCCTTTCAAGACGTGAGAACTCTTAGTAAATAGGGGAAGAAACCATGCTGGTAGGAGAATGGCAGACGATGCCTTCTTATCTCCTTAATTAAACAAAAATCAACCTTTCCATTCCATCCACCGATCGGATTTCCTCACGTTTTGGCTGACTTTTCAACGGCATGTATGAATATGTCGACCGCTCATCTATTTGTGTCGACCCAATCTATTCCTGAGAGTAATTTGTGTCGACCGTTCATTTGTTGTGTCGATCGAAAGTGTCCAAGAACGACTTGTGTCTACTGCTCGGTCCAGGGGTCGACCTAAAGTACACAATTGTGTCGACCTCTCTTAAATCCTGGGGTCGACCTAAAGTACACATTTGTGTCAGCCCCTCTTAAATTCTGAGGTCGACCTAAAGTACACATTTGTGACCCCTCCTAAATTCTAGAGTCAACTTAAAGTACACAATAGTGTCGACCCCTCATAAATTCTGGGGTCGACCGAAAGTATTCATTGTGTCGATCCCTTCTTGATCTTGGGGTCGACCGGACAATATTCATAGGTCGACCGGCAGCAAAAACTTTCATAACTTTTGTTATAGAACTTAGATTTCTACGATTAAAACACCATTCTTTTTATTATCAAGTCTAGTTTATCTTTTTAGAAGACATAAACGTTAAATTCAGAGATTAAAGGTATCATTTATATGAAACACCAAACATCGCTCAAAAGTTTATATTTCCTTAGTCCAGTTTTCATTGTCAACTTCTAACATGTATAATTTTCCCACCAAAACTCCAATTGAGTTGTTTAACCTATCAATATTCTCAATTTGATGTCTTCTATAATTTTACAGAAGATTTCTTTGTCATTTAAGGTCATCTGTAGCATGAAAAAATAGGAAAACTGAAACTACTCAGTTATCGATTTACAACCATGTAGTTGTTACTAACTATAAATTTCCAAATCATCAAAATTACTATTTCCAAAAGTGGAACTCAACCTCAACATCCATCATCTCTTAACGCATATTGTACCCTTACCAAAACATGCTATATCCCTATAGGCTTAGGTTACCAAGAAAAGTGAGGTGTTACGTGGGGATTCCTGAGTTTTCTCCTTCCATACCCGTGAGTAGTGATCCTTTTTCTTCCTCCCCTTTCTTGAAACCTATCAAGGTTTCTAGAAATAAAAATGCTAGAAATCAGTTTGCTAGCTCTAGGGCCCTGTTTCTCGAATCCCTATAATTACAGAGGGTTTATAAATTGGTTCTAGGGTTTCTGGTGTTCTTGGTGTATTATTCATACAGGGTTTGCATGACATGTAATGACGTGGGCAAAAGGGTGTGCCTTTGATCCCTTCTTTTGGGGCGAAGTTCAGGGTTGATGGTTCAATTAGGTTATACATTGTTGATATATGTTAGTGAACCCTGAACAGTTTGTTCGAGAACTATATGAACAATACTGATAAAATGTAAGGAGCATTCCAGATCCCTAAAACCCTAAAAAATTTGTGTGTTCCTTCAAGGACACATCACATATCTCTTTTAGATGCCAAGAATCCTAGAACCCTACCAGGTAGTGACAAACCCAACGGCTTCTAGGGTTCTACTGCCTACAAACCCTAGAACCCAAGAAATCCTAGAAACCCTAGAAACATAGAATCCCTAGAACCCTAGAAAGCCTAGAAACCTACAAAACCTAAAAACCTTGGGGGGGATGCGCGAGGTTGTTCCACCACCCTAACAAACCCATAGTGATGCAAAGTTCCACCACCCTAACAAATAATAGCCAAGGGTTCTCAAATGCCACAAGTGATGCAAAGTTCTACCACCCTAACAAACCCATAGTGACAAACCCAATAATCTCCACTAAACAGAAAACCCTAGAAACCCAAACCCTCCTAGAAATGGTGATTCCAGGTTTCCAGCATTTTAGGGTCTAGAGTTCTAAGGTTCTTAGGGTTCTAGGGTGTCTATGACTAATTACTTAAAACCAGCCGACATAAATGAATGTGTGCACTATAAACCTTAGAAACCCAAGAACCCTAGAATCCTTCAGACAACCCTTTCGTAATCTCATCTCACAACAAATCTTACAGGACATAGCACCTAGAAACCCTGTAAACCCTCAAAACTCTTAAACCCTAGACTAGAACCCTAGAATCGTAGCACCTAGAAACCCTATAAACCTTCCATCAGCTTGATGCATCCATATTATGCATCTTCCTCACAATGAATGTTTTTAGGGTTTCACAATTTCTAGGAATCTATGGATCTAGTAGGGAGAATTCATAGATTTCTTGGGTTTCTAGTGTTTCTAGGTGTTCAGTGATAATATTATTTTTAGTAGATATCCTAGAAACACTAAAACCCTAGAAGCCATATGACATGCCACAGATTGACATTCTAAGCAGAGTACGGGCTCGGGAATTTTCTAACTCGTGAGTTAATTTTGCAGGAAAATTTTCTAAGCCAACTTTGGAGGATTAAGAAGGACCAAAACATTCAATAACTTGGCTTGGAGAGGAGGCGGATTTGCAACCACAACTCAAGACTTCCAGAACCCGATCTCGGTTGAAGATGCACGTTGCATGGCGAGTTGGAGTTCCATGAAAACGTGAATAATTGATCCAAGACTCAACTCACCAACATTTCCATGGAGTGAAAGGATTTTCTTTCATTTTTAGGATAATTTTTACATGATTTTTCCATGAATATTTAGAGAATCTGAGAGGGTTTTCTCGGCTAGGGTTTTAACTTGGATTTTTGCATGCTGTTCATGGGGTTTTGCATGAGGGTTTAATTGGCTGGAAGAAGGGTATTTAGGGCCAAGAAAGAAAGGAAAATTGGTTGAAGGGATTCAATGAAACGTGGCTTGCACGTTCTTGCATTCTCATTGGTCCAAATTTTCCCTTCTTTTAGTCATTTTACCGCATGCTTTTTGCATGACCTCCAGCCTTCTTCAAGGTCTTAGGGTGAGTTTGAAGGTCATAAGCTCTTCATTTTGTTGTTATTTTTTTTTTGATAATTCCATTTCTTTCCGTCGGACCTGACTTTCGGCCACCGCCAAGCCCAGTTACTGTTCCATGCATTTTCGACCAATCCGCCCGAGTGATCGCCTTCAAATGCTGTTCAAATTTTGAGGTGTTCTTCAAATTTTTGACCAATCCGCCCAGTTACTAATCTCATCGTTGAGTTATCCTCTCCCAAAATCTGGTCCCGATTCTGGAATATCGGATTTTATCTTTTTTTAAAATCCTACCCGTTCTCCACTCACCCCCTAAATCTAAACCCCCTCACTTCTGTGTCATTTTGTATCAGAGCCATAAATCCCTCCCCAACTTTCTCTTTTCCATCTGTTTTTGTGTGATTTGAAGTTTAAAGAATGACCACAAAGAGTTGTTCCCATTACAAACCAAATCAGGATCCGATTGATCCTAGTCGCCCGGTTAGTCCATCCTTTCCATGTCCAAATTAGAACCTTCTTGAATCCAGCCTTCAAGGGAAAATTGATGAGCTCAACAAAAGAAATGATACGGTTTTATAAAAGTTGGAGCACATTTCTCCTTCTTTGAGGACTACCCCGAACAATTCACCAAGGAGAAGACCGAATCACAATTCGAGGAGATGTCGAGAGTTTAAATCCGAAGAGTCAGATGATGATTATAACCTGCATGAGCTCAACTCCAGAGATGATGATATGAGTCATATTAAGGTATCCATTCCTCCTTTCAATGGATCTTGCAATGGTGATTTGTTTATTGATTTGTTGGAGAAAGTTGATAAGATCTTTAAATGCTATAACTATTCCGAGAAGTTTAAATTACAACTTGTTTCATTGGAACTTATGGGTTATGCTAGTCTTTAGTGGGATAGTTTGAAAATTCAGAGAAGACGTGATGGTGACGAAAGTATTAATAGTTGGAAAATGATGCAATTAATTATGAGGAGAAGATTTGTACCGGCTCATTACAAACAAGAACTATTCCTCAATTGCAATCACTTAAACAAGAATCTCTCTCGGTTGAAGAATATCTTACCGAATTTGAGACTCTCTGAATTAGATGTGATTTATAAGAACCAGAGAAACAAATTATAGCTCGGTTTATTAGAGGCTTACACCTAGATATTAGTGATATTGTGGAGTTGCAACTGATCGACTCTATGGATACGGTTATAAAAATTGCCTTGAAAGTGGAAAGGCAAATAAAAAGAAAGGGCAAGGGAATAGTGAGCCGAGCTAGTCCTAAAACTATTGCTCCTTTTAAGCCTAGTACAAAGGTGGAGAACAAGATTCCTTACATTCAACCATGGCTGCAAAAGAAGGATAGAGACCCTAAACCGATGGAAGAAAATAACCGGACCAGAACACGAGAGATCAAGTGTTTCAAGTGCCTTGGTCTCGATTATATTGCATCCCAATGCCCTAAGATAAAGGTGTTGCGGAACAAGCAAATCCCATTGGTGAAAGTTCTTTGGCGAAATCATAACGTGGAAGAAGCTACCTAGGAAAGAGAACAATAAATGAAGGAAAAGTATCCAGAGATGTTGGAAGTCTAAATTTTGAGGATAAAATTTTTGACAAGGAGGGTAGAATGTAACAACCCTCTTTTCTTATACAAACATAATGGGTTATGGATACTTTTCCTCATCTTCGATCGACCCCATGATCAAAGAGGGTCAACACTTTGTTTACCGGTCGACCCCCAGGATTTAGGAGGTGTCGACACAATAGGACCATCTGGAATGCTTTCGGTCAACCCCAGGATCGAAGAGGGGTCGACACAACTGGAACTTTCGGTCGACCCCAGGACCGAGTGGTCGACACAAGTCGTTCTCGGGAAACACTTTCGGTCGACACAACAGACGAGTGGTCGACACAAATGACTCTAGGGAATAGATTGGGTCGACACAATTGGACAAGCGGTCGACACATTCATACATACCGTTGAAAAGTCAGCCAAAACTTTGAGGAATCCGATTGGTGGACATAAAAGAAAGATTGATTTCATTTAATTAAGAGATAAAAAGGCATGTTCTGCCATTTTCCTAGCAGCACGACCATCTTCTCCCTGTCTATTTTACTCAGACTTCTCATGTTTTGATCGAGGGGAGAGTGAGACTGAGAAAGAAAGGAGATACCGTGAGAGAAAAGAGTGAGAAAGTGAAGGGAAGTGGCAAACTCTGAAGCTTTCGTGGAAACGGAAGTTGAAGGTAATATTTTATATCCTCTTAAGTTCTTCTAACTTCAGTAAGGATAATATGATAGTAGTGTTTGAATTGGTGGATAAAAATGAGTGATTTCATGCTAAGAGATAAGAAAGGAGTCAATTATGTACAAAGTTAGAAATTTGGAGATTCGGTCAATATGTATTACGAATTCGGGTTTATACCCATAATACGAGTTAGAGTAAACTTTTAGAGTGATTTATAGCCGTTGAAATCACTCAATTCGGAGCTATGTATAAAAAGTTATAGACGTCGCAAGTCAGTGTACGGAAACTAGGGAGAGTTTGGGTCGACCAATTCTCGATTTAAAAATGTGATGTCTCTGTTTTGTCAACATGGGTCGACCCCTAATAAGTTGGGTCGACCGGTCCATGATTTCCAGAGAAGTATGCTCACTAATATGTCTCGATACTTAATGCTGCGTTAGTTTTCTGAAATTGGTGTCTTCTAAGAAGTTATAGTGGACTCCTTAAGAAACGATTTGACACCTTAATCATCGTAAATGGATCATTAACGAGGAAGTTATAGTCATTTGAAGTTAGAATAGAAAGTTAAGACTTTATGCAAATTCTGATCCGTATATGATTTATATATTTACGTCATTTATAGAATTACAAAGGGGCTCAAGTGGATTGATTCAAGAAAGCAGCTAAGGTAAGTTAGTATTAAGATCGTTTGGCCCTTAAGTGGGACTACATTGCAAAGATTAGGATGTATGTTTGATGTGTGTTGCATGTTTGTTTGCATGACATGTTTGGTGATGTATGCTTATTTTCATGTTATGTTTGATGTAATTTAAGTGATGTTTTCATAGTCACATGGTCATGCATCATAGTTTTACAAAATGTTTACAAACTATTTTCATGCATGGTTTTACAACGTAGTTGAAGGTAAACGAGATATGATTGGTCTTGAGATCCTGTAATATTTCCAAAGATAAGGAAGATATGAAACCTAAGAAACGTGCATGGAAATGTGCATTGTTTTAACAACATAGCATACTCATGCATTGCATTTTATAGTTATGCTTCTTACTGAGCTTTAGGCTCATAGTTTAGGCTTTGCAATGTAGAGAAATGGAGGAAAGGGTGCAAGTGACTGATCAAGGAGTTTGAGCAGAAGAGTGTTCAAATGATACGGTTTATTGAGCGATGACCAACGGGAAGTGATGTATGACACACACAGTTAGAATATAAAATGTTTTGATTGTTTTGAATGTTTTGAAGATGTAATTAAGATGTATACCCTTATTTTGGTGTGATAGATTACCAATGTTTTGAAAATGAAATGAATGTATTTTAGTTAAAGTAATTGTCTTCCGCTGTATGTTTTAAGTTATTAAATACTTAGGTATTTTGATAAAAGGTGGAATTCGATCAAAGAGTGTATGTCCGTTTTTAATTCGACGGTGTTTCTCGTAAATTGTTTTATAAAATAAAGATAGTTTTGCAAAGAATAAGAAACAAGTTTTCCACCAAAGTAATGTAAGTAAGTAAGTAAGTAAGAACCCCGTAACTGACGACACCGAGCAAGTAAAATGCAATGTAAGAAAGTAAGTCAGTAAGTAAGTGAGGAAAGCAGCAGGCGGTGTCCTGGGAATCGGGTTGTTACAGATAAAGTGAAATGTGATGTGGTTCCCATGAGTGCAAGCCATTTAATACTCGGAAGACCATGGCAATTCGGTCGGAAGGTTATGCATGATGGTTTTATAAACCATTATTCCTTTAAATTCGGTGGACGATCTATCAAGCTAGTTCCCCTTGAACCCGAACAAGTGGCCAAAGATGAGGTCACAAGGAAGGAGAATTTATCTAAGAATAACTTGATTATGATCAAGGAGGGATCCTTGCCTACTAAAGAAGGAACACTTGTGATGAAGAATCAAAAAGTCATGTGTTGTGATTTCCAAAATACTCTCAAGGTGGTTAGTCTCTTTACCCGAACTCTTTACTAATTACTTTGTTTATGATTGGATGAAGGAAATCTACAAATCTGAATTGAGCTTAAGGAAGAACAATTACCATCTTCATAATATGGAGAACTATTCAAGCAATGATGGACAATTTGGTAATTCTAATAAAGGAGTCTACGGGCCACTCATCAAAAGAACCAAGGAGGAAGAGGTAGCTAACTATGATCATTGGATGAGGTTCTTGGAATCCTTAATAGAATACTTCCATGGAATATATTTGATTCAGAATACGCAAGGGGTGTTTAAAAAGACAGCTACGTGCACCCACCATGATTGGTTAGTAATCCCTTCCTTGCTAACTATTAGCTCCAGAGATGTTACGGTACTTATGCATATTTGGTCCCATGAATACTTAGAAGGATACATTGCTGATTATATTGGGAACACTATGGTTTATAATTGGAATAATGAAACTCGTGTTGAACTAGTTATTTGGTTGTTTAGTACAAACCAGATTATTGAATATTTTTGCAGTGGAAAGAAAGGTGTTGTGGTGAAAGACATAGAATCTTATGATTAAAAAATGGAAGTTGTTCAAGGTTGGCACACTCTTAAGGATGCCTCAAGCGTGAAGAATTTTTGGAATAATGAAGTCAACACTAATGCCTGCAAGCTTGAGTTACCCGGCATTTATGGTATTTTCGCTACATTTAATGTACAAGACCTTCTTCCCTTTGCTGGATTTGATGAAGACGAACAAAATGGAGAAGAATTTCAAGTGGATTTAAGGAATAGTGAGCCGATCGACTCTATGAATGCGGTTATACAAATTGCCTAGAAAGTGGAGAGGCAAATAAAAAGAAAGGGCAAGGGAATAGTGAGCCGAGCTAGTCCTAAAACTATTGCTCCTTTTAAGCCTAGTACAAAGGTGGAGAACAAGATTCCTTACATTTAACCATGGCTGCAAAAGAAGGGTAGTGACCCTAAACCGATGGGTTTGTAACCATGAGGGTGTCAACCGTAAAAACCTTTAGAAACCTTAGTAACCATAGAAACCACCCTAGAAACTCTAGGACATAAAATCCTAGAAACCTAGGGTACATTATTTCTATGACGTGTCGACTCACCTAGGAACTCCGAACACTGAAATGCTTTATACCTACACCCATTTATAAACTATTGTACACTCATTTATGATACTTTGAAGTTGCTGCAAAACTGTGAATAATATTTTGAGTGACGATTAATAGTTGTTTTTTAACATATATCAAGGGGTTTCAGGGTTCCAAGGTTTAAGGTGTAACACCCTTTTTTCTTTCTTCTTTTTTTTTTACACTAGAAAAGCCATGGTAAAATTGTTTTCTTTTCTTTGAAATCTTTAATTTGCATAAATCCTTTTATCGAAAACACAGCAGAAGTCATTAGTAAACAGCAAGCTCATTGTTACCATAATTCAAAATGCAATTTCAAAACGTGCTTCATTCATACATAGTGTTAGTTTAAATATGTAATTAACATTTCACAAAACACATATTAAAACATAGTACTTTCAAATACATCAAAACTTCTTTCTTTCAGTCACTACCACGTGTTGTCGCTTAACAGTGCATGCACGTCTCGAGCAAGCCTCCTCCACATCATTAATCATGTGGTGATAACTAAGTTCTTCACCTTCATTTTCATCACCTACATTGCAAAGCTTATTCTAATGAGCTTAAGGCTCAGTAAGAAATCGTATGAAGTGACATTCATAACTTGAGCGTGATTATGTAAAACATGCATATTTATTTCGTTCTTTATTGTGTTATTCTTACTTATCGATCCGATTTTCCACATCATTACATCAAAACTTCTTTCTTTCGTTCATTCCCACTGGTCCTCGCTTAACAGTGCATGCACGGCCTGAGCAAGCCTCCTCCACAACATTACATCATGTGTGATAACTAAGTTCTTCACCTTTATTTTCATCACCAACATCACAAAGTTTATTCTGATGAGCTGGCTCATTAAGAAATCGTATGAAGTGACATGCTTAACTTGAGCGTGATTTTTTAAAACATGCATGTTCATTTTGTTCTTTATTGTGTTATTCTTGCTTATTTATCCAGCTTTCCACCTCGTGATTCTACCCAGTCCTCGTGACCGAGCTTTCCACCTAGTGGTTCTACCAATTCCATTTGACCGAGCTTTCCACCTCGTGGTTCTACCCAGTCCTCGTGACCAAGCTTTCCACCTCGTGGTTCTACCAGTCATTTACATGTTTGGCTTTCCACCTCGTGGTTCTACTTGGTCCTCGTGACCAAGCTTTTCACCTCGTGGTTCTACCTCATTCATTCGTTATGTACATTCATGCATAGAACTTTGAGGATTTTTAGAACGATAGTTAGCACTAAAGGGTTCCTCCCATCCCACCCTCGCCATTCGGTTGTGTGACATTTGAACACATGCATGGAAAATATTTTCGTTCTTTTCGTAAGACATGATGCATGAAAATGGCAAACGTGCACAACATGACATTCATAACATAAACATAAAGCATGCATAAAACATCTCCCAATCAACATAAATAATTGTCTCCAAATGAAGATAATTGTTATCTCTTAAGCATACTTAACATAAATAAACTTATTTCATTACTTTACTTAAATCTAGCAATCATCAAACAAACACCAATCAAAACAAAACACTTGGGCTGGTGCACGGTGCGATACACACCAAACAAAATATTTTTATTCTACGTATCCATAATCGTAACCAATTCGAGTTCACATTTTTTTGTTTCTAATTACACAACCTTAATCATACTCTTTGTGATGTAGTCCCTGAAGGGCCAAAGACATGAAAGATTCACTTACTTGGATTCCAAGCTGCAAAATACTCATTATTTCCTTCACTTTCTTTACTTGATTCCAAATAACCTTAACATCACCAATATGCATACATTAGAATTTCCCGAATTTACTCTGTTTTCTCCCAAATTACAACAACCATAACTTATGTTATCAAACTCCAATTCTTATGAATAAGTAACTGAAATCACCCTTATGTTGTCGACTAAAATTCATCAAAAGACTTTAAATTTAATTTTGTAATCAACAAATATTATAAAATCTGTATCTTTAAAATCAGACATATTTATCCTGTTTTTGTATGGACTTGGTAACACCTTGTTTTTCATGCCATTTCCATTAATCAAAACCATACTCGAACTCTTATAACTTCAATATAGGGTATAGAAGAACATTTAAATCAACAAACATCAAACCTTAGCCCTAACTTTGTGCTCCTCCTTCTTGTTATTTAAACTCACAAAACACACTCAATATGCACCTTTCACACTAAACTTCCAACTTCAGCTTCAACCTTATGTTTCCCTTCAAACGAAACTTGAGAGAATTTAGGGATAATAATGAGAATTTAGTGCATCAAATGTCAGCTGAAGGTGAAGAGGCAAACATGAGGTAAAGAGGCAAGCATGAGGTGGAGAAGCAAGCCTGAGGTGATGAGGCAAGCCTGAGTTGGCTTCACCAAATTTTCTCCTCCAACACTTAACTCACTTGTCACATACTCTAACCTTACTTCTTATTTCTTAAAGCATTCCTTTCAAAAGTTTATTTTAACAAATACCAACAATACTTTGTGATGCAGTTATCAAGATTTAACAACGTAGTTTACATTCAATGGTCATTTTCTCTACTAAGGTTTCTAGGATTAAACCCTGAACCTTGGAAGCCTTGATATATGTTAGTGATGAGATAGTGTATAGATGAAATATGCAAGGGTTTCTAGGGTTTCGAGCATTTTAGTTTGGGCCTACACAATTAAGGGTTAGGTTATGCACCTTGAACCCTGGAACCCTAGAACTCGAGAATAAATTCTAGTTCTAGGTTTCTAAGGGGGTCTCTAGGGTTTCAAGGTTTCTAGCGTTCTATGGTTCTAAGTAATGTTTAATGTGAATGTATACACTCAGGTTTCTAGGGTTCTAAGGTTCAAGGGTTCCAAGATTCAAGGTCCAGGGTTCAGTTTGTAGAATAATTTAACCCCTATGAGCCCTATTCCTAAAGTCGTTAGCTAGGGTTTGAAGGGTTATAAGGTACAGAACCCTAGTATAATTTGATAACCCTATAACCTTGAATCATGGTTCCAGAGTTCAGGGTTCTAGGTTCTAAATTTACTATGGGTAAGTTGAACCCTAAGGGTTAAACTTAAGGGTTGTAGGGTTCTAAGATTCTTGGGTGTCTGCTTCTGAAGAGATAGACAACACATGCAAAGTTATGGGATGTTACCCTTCTACATGATAATTTAGCTAGAACATCAGTTGAAAGTCTGTTCCAAATCGTCGCTATAAGCCCTAAGCCCAACTCTTTCTATGGTTATGGTTTTCTAGAATTCTATGGTTTCTAAGGTTTTCTGTGGTTCTAGGATTTTATGGTTTCTTGGGTTCTTGGGTTTTAAGGATTGTAGGGTTTCTAGGGTTCTAAGTACTTCCAGGGCCAGGGTTTAGAGTTCAAATGTTGCTAGTAGTAGATTCGTACCTTGAACCCTGGAAACCCTAGAACCCTAGAAACCATAGGACCCTAGGCTTAGAACCTTAGAACCCTTGGGGTTTCAAGGGGATTCTAGGGTTTCTAGGATGTTTGGAAGGACTCCACTACTAGCATGTTCAAGGTGTTTCTAGCATTCTACCTTTTAATTCTTTTCATAAAACAATGATGCATGAATAGGCATGGGGTTTTTAGGGCGGATTAACCAACATGACGCGGAAAAGATAGAAGGATCAAATGATAAATCACACTAGTCTACCTCTAAAATCAGAGCACTTTATGATGTATGCTTCCGCAGAGATAGACCACACACCCAAGAATCCCACAAGCCCAAGAGCTCAAGACTACTACAAAATATTGAAGGGCAATTAGTCCTTGATTATTAGTGTGGCCTAGAACAATAAACCCCTAGGTTTCATGTGAGCATGTTAGTGTCACGAGGATAGCGAGAAAACCTAGCACCACTTTAAGAACAAATGTCCACCAAGTCCTACATCCCGACCTTTGCCTACTTGGATATATAAGATCAGATATTGCACAACGTATTTCATGCTGAAACCTTGAATCTAGGGTTACTACTGGGTCCTAGGGTTCTAAGGTTTCTATGGTTTATAAGGTTTCTAGGGTTTCTATGGTTTCTAGTGTTTCTACGGTGACAAACCTGGTTTCTTACCCATTCTAGGGTAGAAACTCAAGAACCCTACTAGAACGCTATAACCATAAAAACCATTGGACCCTAGATACCCTAAAAACCTAGAAAACCTAGAAACCTTAGAAACCAGGGTAACCCTAGGAACCCTCTAAACACTAAAATGCTTTATAGGGGGACAGGGTTCAAGGTTCCAAGGGTATGCTAGGGTTCTAGGGTTTCTAAACAGGCAATCCTAGAAACCTAGAATCGTAGAAACCCTAGAACCCTAGATAACCTTTGTTCAACGGTTAAAACTTAATAGTATATGATGGTTTCAATGGGAAGATCTAGGCTTCTATGGTTTCTAGAGTTTCTAAGTAAAAACCCAAGAAAACCTAGGAAATGCTTTGGTTCTATAGAATCCAAAAACCATAGAACCCTAGAAATCCTAGAACCCTAGAACCCTAGAACAAAGTGTTTTGTTCATATAGGGTTTGTATGTTTAGAAACCATAGAACCCTAGAACCCATGAAACCCTTTTCATAATTCATAACCTGTCAAACTTAGCATTTTAAAACTTGAAACCCTAGAACCTTAGAAACCCTAGAAACCAAGAACCATAGAACCAGCATGAAGGAACCCTAGAACTTTAGACATCCTATAATCATAGGGGGCTAGAAACTATAGACACCTAGAAACCCTACACCCATTTACAAACTACTATTCAAAAACCTAGAATCTATAGAAACCATCAAACCCTAAAAACCCTAACCCTAGACTCGTAGAACCATAGAATCCAGGAACCCTATACTCCGTTCTTAGATGCAAGAAGACCTTTTACCCTTAACCTTGTGGCACGTCATTACATGTCATGCAAACCCTATATGAACAATGCACCCCGAAAACTAGAAACCCTAGAACCCTATAACCTTAGAAACCCTAGAAACCCTAAAATGCCTTCCACGACCAATGGTTTCTATTACACGACCCTCAACCCATAAATTTGCATGTGTGGTCTTTCTCTTCGTTTAGAGTTCAAACCCTGAACCTTAGATGTGTGCATCTATGGTTTCTAGGTTTCTAGAAATTAAGGAGTTTCTCATGGAAGTCAATTTTCCCTTTAACTTTTGACAACACAACTCCATTTGGACTCTAGTGTCTAAAGTTTGGGGTTCAAGAAGAGATATTTAGAAACCATAGAAACCCTAGAACCCTGGAACCTCATAACTAAGTCCTTGATTTTGGGTATTTTTTACATTAATTTCCATACTTTCTTATCATTGAGGCAAAGTAAATCCAAGTAGGCAAAGTTCGAGATGTAGGACTTGTGCAATCTCTGATCTTGTATATCCAAGTAGGCAAATGTCTAGGTTTCTATGATTTCTTGTGTTGTAGGGTAAAATCCTATATAAATCCTAAAATTGTCGACTAATTACTTGAAGTGATTAAAAGAAAGGTGCAAGAGGATTTTCTAAGGAGGCAAAGCACAAACATAGCGTTACCCGAGGAAGCCCAGCTTCTATGGTTCTAAGGTTTCAATGGTTCTATGGTTTCTAGGGTTTCTTGGGTGCAAAAGGGTAACATATATCAACGATGTATGAAAGAGTTTGGATAAGCATAGATAGTATCCTAGAAACCCTATAATCCTCAAAACCCAAGAACCCAGAAACCTTGCAATCCTTAAAACCCAAGAACCCAAGAAACCATAAAATCATAGAAACCTTAAGAACATTAAAGATCTTAGAAATAGGGTTTTATGGTTCTAGGGTTTCTTTTCTAAGGTTTTAGGGTTCTAAGATTCTATGGTTTTAGGGTTTTATGGTTTTAGGTTTTCTATGGTTCTAGGGTTTCTAAGGTTCTAGAGTTTATGGTTCTAAGGTTCTAGGGTTCTAGGGTTTTCTCATGAATTGGTTTCTTACAAATCGTTTTATGGTTCTAGGCTCGCATAGTATCCCCAGATCTAAGCCTAGGGTTTCTAGGGTTCTAGGGTTTCTAGTGTTTCTAGGATTTCTAGGGTTTATAAGATTTTTTAGCTTCTAGGGTTCTAGGGTTTCTAATCGGGTTTCTAAATTTTCTTGGGTTTTAGGATTTGGTATCTATGAGCTTTAGGGTTATGGTTTAGGGCTTTGGGCTTGGGACTTCATACTTAGAGCTTAGGGATGAGGGCGTCTCAAGACCTCACACTCTCAATCTCACTTTATCAAGAAATTTTTCTCTAGTAGGTTTCTAGAGTTTTTAAGGTTCCTGAGTGCATCTAAATTTGGAGGTTATGGTTGATGGTTCTGTATAGAAAGCATCTCCTATAAAGATATGTGGTGTTCTAGGTTTCCAGGGTTCATCGAGTTTTGAAGGGGTTTACGAACCCTTCAAGGGGTTCATTTTTAAAGGTTTCTCACGTGTTCAAACCTTCTGTAACCTTGGTTCAAGGTTCAAGGTCCACGATTCAGCTAATGGGTTCTAGGATTTTATAGAATCCTATTTATCGATGCCACTACATGGAAAAGGGAGACTTAGAACACTAGAACCGTAGGCTCTACCAAGTTTACAACTATGGGTGTACCGTAGAAACCCTAGAACCCTAGAAACCATAGAACCCCCGGAGAAACCCTACCTTCCATAGAAATCCTAGAAATCATAAAAACCCAAAAACTCTATTAACCCTGGAACCCTTGAACCCTATAGAACTGATTTACCACAGTTGGCACAAATTGAGGAGGACCCTAGAAGAATCATCACAAGGAGCACTTGCAAATTGACTTACTTTTTTGCTCGTTTAGTAGGTAAATATTTGGAGAATGTAGGAGATAAAGAAGATACCCCGAAGGACGAGGAATTTCCATACCATTTTATTACTTGGCAGCAAGATAATTGGTCCAGCAAAGCCATCAGAATATCGAGCACAACTAATCCGCCCTTAATGAACAACTCGAGATAATTTGTCCACCATGTTTGAGACCAAGCATGAGGTGGAGAGCTGCTTCTGGGGTCCCACAATCTCTTTTGCAGCCACTATTTTAGTGTTACCAAGTTACACTACAAACTTGGTAGATGAGAGTCATAGAAGGGAGAAGGCAGCCACTACAAACTTCTTTATGTCGAAGAAAGAACTAAAGAAATCGGTTTTGAGTGGTGAACCATTAATCCTATTAATGTTCAAGGAGAGGATGGAAGAACTAACCACTTGTCTTAAGGTGGTCCGAGAACTATTGGAATGGTTCGAAGATGTATTTCCCAAAGAATTACCTACTGGATTACCACCCCTTAGAGGTATTGAGCACCAAGTGGATTTTTCAGCCTGGGGCCATCTTGCCAAATAGGCCAGCTTATATGATGAATCCTAATGATGCTAAAGAGTTGAACAATCAGGTAGAGGAACTATTAAAGAAGGGTCACGTTCGAGAATCCCTTAGTCCATGTGTTGTGCCTTTGTTGTTGGTTCCCAAGAAGGATGGCACAATGAGAATGTGCATAGATAGCCGAGCAATTAATCAGATAACCATCAAATACCGCTATCTCATTCCGAGACTAGAAGACATGTTGGATGAGCTTAGCGGTTCCATAATCTTTTCCAAGGTTGATTTGAAGAGTGGTTACCATCAAATTAGGGTGAGAGAAGGGGATGAATGGAAAACTGCCTTTAAAATGAAGTATGGGCTTTACGAGTGGCTAGTCATGCCTTTTGGATTATCAAATGCCCTGAGCACGTTAATGAGATTGATGCACCACGTTTGAGAGAATTTTTGAGAAAGTTTATAGTGGTGTACTTTGACGATATCTTGGTATACGATGGAGATATGACATCCCATGTGGAACACCTTTGGCTCTTGTTTGAAACACTAAGGAAAGTAAAGCTTTATGGAAACTTGAAGAAGTGTACATTCGGCCAAGACAGAGTTTACTTCCTTGGATTCATTATCTCCAAGAATGGTATTCAGACCGATGAGCCAAGGTAGAAGCCATCAAGGAATGGACCGTGCCTAAGAATATTTCAGATGTGAGAAGCTTCCACGGCCTCGCGTCATTTTATAGGCATTTTATTAAGGAATTTAGTGCTATTGGGGCTCTCCTTACCGATTGCACTAAAAAAGGGAAGGAATTTCTTTGGACACTAGCTTGTCAAGCGAGCTTTGAGATGATTAAAGAGAACTTGAGCAATGCCCCAATTTTAATGCTTCCAGACTTCAACAAAGTTTTTGAGAATGAATGTGATGCATACAGACTAGGTATTGGAGCTCTCTTCATGCAAGAGGGCAAACCATTGGCCTTTTTTAGTGAGAAACTCAAGGGTGCATTTTTGAACTACCCTACTTATGATAAAGAATTTTATGCGGTAATAATAGCTTTAGAGGTATGGTAGCATTATTTGCTCCTAAAAGAATTCATAATCCATACCTATCACTTGGCTCTCAAGCACATAAGAGCCAGCACAAACTAAATCGAAGACATGCTAAATGGGTAGAATTCTTGGAGAGATTTCCTTATATAATCAAGTACAAGTAGGGAGAGACGAATGTGGTAGCTGATGAACTCTCGAGAAGGTATGTATTACTTACAGAATTGAGCACAAATTTTTTTGGTTTTGATTGGAAAAAAGGAGTTTATGAAGGAGATGCGGATTTTGGTCAAATTTATGATAAATGTGAGCAAGGGATTGTGAATGGATATTATATGACCAAAGGGTTTCTTTTCAAGGGAGGTAAGCTTTGCATACCTAGCATTAGCCTAAGGGGGTTGTTGATTAAAGAAGCACATAGTGGCGGACTTGCTGGCCACTTTGGGGAGAAGAAAACTCTTGAAGCTTTGAGGGAACAATTTTATTGGCCAAATCTCCTAAAAGACGTGAACCGAGTTTTAGAGAGGTGCATTGTGTGCAAGAAAGCCAAGAGTAAGGTCCTACCAAAAGGGCTTTATTTACCTTTGCGTATTCCTAATCTGCCTTGATGTGCAATCGAAGCACATCATGGACCAAGCCCCGACGACGAGCGAAGGCTTGGTCGTCAACCTTGCCGAAGTCCTCTAAGACTTCGGGCCGTTTGAATAAGTGACCATCATTCGGTCACATTTACTTTTGGTTTATTTTTATCAGCAAATAACTTTGGAGAAGGAAGAAAGCAGCCCAAAGAAGAAGACGCACAAAGGCCCACGAAGGGAGAAGGCGGCTGAACCATGGTCAAGACACGGTCCACCTTCGGTCAACTAGGAGACCTTGACCAAATCCTATCGAAAACTTGACTAAAATCCATGAGTAATCTGATTATTTGGTCAAGGAAAGGACAAGTTTTGGATTAGCACACACGGATTTATCGGTGTCCGAGACATTGACACCCGGGATGCACCCTTCAAGACATCAACGGACCGACGAGGCTTTACATCAGAAATACCCATGCCATTATCTTCTTTCAGACAACCTAGGAGTGTCTGAAGTTACAATTTCAAAATGGCACGGACAAATCCCGTGATGACAGGAGATAAGATCAAACCGCGCACACAAAACCGTCCATCGAGCCATCGGCGAAACAAGACGGATTTGAATCTAAATAATCCGTGCTAAAGCTGCCATATTCATCAGAGGATCATATGGCAACAGCATTTTAAAATGGCACGCACAGATACCTCAATATCCGGGATATGGTCAACCCCGGTCAGCCACGCGCTCTCATCCTCGTTCAACGAAGGTCTTCCCCGTGCCACTTTGCTCTCCATTCAAATTCCGCCACGCATATCTGTATTATTTCGGATTCTAATCTAAAGGGGGATGCATCAAGACCTTCTATTTCAAATTGGCATGAATAAAATCCCGTGATTCCCGAAACATGGTCAACCGAAGGTCTTCCCCGTGCCACCTTGGTCTCCATTCAAAATCCGCCGCGCATATCTATATTATTTCGGATTCTAATCTAAAGGGGGATGCATCTGGACATTCCATTTTAAATTGGCACGCAGAAAATCCTTAGATGGCCGGAACATGGTCAACCAAAGGTCTTCCCCGTGCCACCTTCGTCTCCATTCAAAATCCGCCGCGCATATCTATATTATTTCGGATTTTTAGCTGAAGAGGAAGGCATCGGGACCATCTATTTCAAATTGGCACGCATCAAATCCCGTGATGCCCGGAACATGGTCAACCGAAGGTCTACCTCGGTCAACAATGGTCTCCTTTCAAATTCAGCCGTGCATATCCATATTGGTTCGGATTTTTAGCTGAAGAGGAAGGCATCGGGACCATCTATTTCAAATTGGCACGCATCAAATCCCGTGATGCCCGGAACATGGTCAACCGAAGGTCTTCCTCGGTCAACAATGGTCTCCTTTCAAATTCAGCCGTGCATATCCATATTGGTTCGGATTTTTAGCTGAAGAGGAAGGCATCGGGACCATCTATTTCAAATTGGCACGCATCAAATCCCGTGATGCCCGGAACATGGTCAACCGAAGGTCTTCCTCGGTCAACAATGGTCTCCTTTCAAATTCAGCCGTGCATATCCATATTGGTTCGGATTTTTAGCTGAAGAGGAAGGCATCGGGACCATCTATTTCAAATTGGCACGCATCAAATCCCGTGATGCCCGGAACATGGTCAAACCTTGGTCCACAACGGTCACTTTTCAAATTCAGCCGAGCATATCTCTAATGGATCAAGATTTCCGCCAAAAAGGAGCGTCCTTGGTCTTCCCAAAGTCAAAGAAGATCTTTTTCGATTGATCCAAAGCGTCCATCAAATCCAAGGGCTTAGTTTTATTTCTTTTTCATTTATCTTTAGTTTTTATTTTTAAGTTTATTTAAGTGTATCGACCTTCACTTAGAAGGCAGAGAGAAATTGAATAAAATTTGTGCTTAGCACCTTCTTCCCAACGGTTGAAGCTCTTTCCGACGTTTCCCCTCCGGTGAGTAATATCCGGCCGAGTGCGTCACCCCTCGAGAGTGTGATCGGTGAGTCATATCCGAACACTTCCGAGGTCTACTAATCCGAACACTTTGATTGCTCAAGTGTTCAGATTATTCGACCTTTCCCTTCATCTCAACCTTCTCGAAAACCCATTTCCATCCCCGAGCTATCAATCCCCTCCACAAGCCGATTCCGGTCCATATCTTCCCCTCCGAGCCACCCTCATATTTAACCGAGCCATTTCCATATTCTTACCTTCAATCTCCACCATATACAGGCCACTTCACTTCCGCAACCCAAACCCCTATTTCGCACACACCCATTTTTCGACCGCCGCACACTATCTCTTACCCAAGCCACGTGTGCGCGCAAAATCCGATCACAGTGCGCCGGTCAATTTTGGACGGCACATCATGCCTTGGGAAGAAGTGAGCATGGACTTCGTGGTTGGCTTACCCCGTACAGCTCGATCAAAGGATTCAATTATGGTTGTGGTGGATAGATTCTAAAAAATGGCTCACTTTATAGCGTGTGCTAAAACCGATGATGACAATAGTGTTTCTGATATGTTCTTCAAAGAAGTAGTAGGTTTGCACGGTATTCCATAGACAATTGTCTCAGATAGGGATACCAAATTTCTTAGCACCTTTTGGAAGACGTCATGGAAGAAGCTCGGGACAAAATTATTATTTAGCACCTCATTCCACCCAAAAACTGATGGCAAAATCGAGGTGGTGAATAGAACCTTGGGAACTCTCTTAAGAGGGATTGTTAGCAAAAAAGCTTAAAAATTAAGATGTTCAGCTTCCATTTGTAGAATTTGCTTACAATAGGAGTTTGCATAATTCCACCCAAAATACTCCATTTGAGGTAGTTTATGGCTTTAACCCACATACCCCAATGGACCTCATCCCTCTTCCCATCAAGGATTTTGTCAATACTAATGCAGCTGAGAAAGCTAAATTAGAGAAAGCCATGCATGAGCAAGTGAGAAAGAACTTAGAGAGAAAGACTGAATCATATGCCAAACAACCTAACCGAGGGATAAAAGAGGTAATCTTCAATGAAGGAGATCTTGGGTGGCTACATTTGAGAAAGGAAAGGCTTCCAAACTTAAGGAAATCAAAACTACTACCTCGGGCTGATGGACCATTCAAAGTGTTGGAAAGGATTAACAATAACGCTTATAAATTGGAGTTACCCGGAGAGTATGAAGTTTCAGAAATTTTTAATGTGCAAGATTTGTCTCCCTATGTTCATGAAGAAGAAAGCAGACAAGAGGAACACTCATTGGATTTGAGGAAAAATCCTCAACTACACAGGGAGGATAATGTGCCACTATTAGCACAAATTGAAGAAGAGGACCTTAGAAGAATCATCACAAGGAGCCAGACTCGCAAATTGACTACTTGTTTACTTGTTTTGTAGGTAAATATTTGGAGACTGTACAGATAAAGAAGCTACCCCGGAGGACGAGGAATTGCCATACCATTTGATTACTTAGCAGCAAGATAATTGGTCCAGCCAAGCCATCGGAATATCGAGCATAATGGCGGTCAAACTAACTCTAGTGAGCCGAGATCAGTCCACCTCATGCTTCTTGGAGGTTCTAGGCTCGAGAAACCGTAGAACTGTAGAAGACACTTATTCTATTTCCTAATTTACTTGTTTTTAGTTTGGAAAGTGTGTAGCTTATTTAAAGGCATCCAAGCTATTGTAATAGGAGACAAATTTTATTATTAGTTCACCTTGAGTGTTTTGGAGAGAATTTTCTCTTTGGTTCTTTGGGAAGAACTCGGTCTTCATTAAGTCAATTCTTGATAGATCAACTTTGATAGCTTTGGTTCTTACCGACAAGTTTGGTCTGGGTCAAGCTCCTTGTTCGATAATTTAGGTTCAGTCGGCAAGGTTCAATTGGGGTCAAGTTCCTCGTACTTGAATCAAGGCAATCCAAGTATCGTTTTCTGCATTGTTGAAGGGTCTCGGGTTTGATATACCCGTGGTTCTCATCATTTGGTATCAGAGCTTTGGCTCCATTATTCAAGTTTCTTTCTTTATTTAAGCTTTCATATTCTTCCTTATTTCCTTATTTCTTATCTTTCTAATTTTCCTTTTTCTTCCTTATTTCCTTATTTCCTATCTTTCTATCTTTTCTCATTCTTCCTTGTTTCCTTATTTCCTATCTTTCTATCAGAAAAAAAAAGCAAAGCAAACAAAAATCGTATGTAAAAATAAATGTGAAAAAAAAATTATTGAGCAAGAAAATGAAAAGCACAGCAAAAAAAGTAAAAAAAAGGAACGATTTTTGCTTGTGTATTTGTTTCTACTATTATAAAAAAATCTTGTCACTTCAAATAGTGCTTACTATCTTTCGTCATCAATATTTATTCCAAAGTTACTTCTAATTTTGATGACTTCAAGGTTATTCATTGAGTTTCTTGCTATTTTTTAGAGTAATACTTCATTATTATCGTTCATCTTTATACGTACATTTTCCCTTGGATCCCATTATTTCTTTAAAAATAGTTTGACTTTGACGATCTTGGAAGTTTGAATTTTTTGCTTAAAAGTTTGATCTTGATTGTTTTTACTTGCTGAATATTTCTCTTAAATTGGGTTCTTACATAAAGAACTAAAAGAGAAAATTGAGATGAAAAAGGAAAGAGTGTGAAAATATTTTATAAAAGCCATTAATTGAGTGAAATAAGAGTGTGAGTTACATTGATTGAGTGTAAACACATGAGGGAGTGAGTGAGGTTCGTATATTTTCTCATTTATTCACTAACAGTTTCTTTTTGCCTCTTATATTGAGAATTGAGTATGGATGAAAGTCAAATTAATGTTGACTCCGAGAATGAGAGCAACAGTTACAAAAAGGAGCGGTATCTTAGAAATCTAGAAGATGGCAACCTAAGGAACATCAAGATTAAGATTCCTTCTTTTGATGGTAAAAGGGATCCCGAATTATATTTGGAATGGGTAAGAAAAGTTTATCATATTTTTTATTGTTACAATTATACCAAGGAAAAGAAAATGAAATTGGCCTCAATGAAACTCACGGACAATGCAAGTATATGGTGGGAACAACTAGTGAAAATTTGGAGAAGGCACATCAAGATGAAGATTCCTTTTGATGTCAAGGATTCGGCTACTATGCTTCAAATTGTCTGAATAAAAGAACAATGGTAATAAGTGACAATGAGAATGTTGAAAGTGTGAACTTAAGTGATGGTGAGATGCCCATGTGGAGGTAGAGGAACCCGTGAGAGGTGAACTTTTAGTTACTAGACGCGTGCTTAACATTCAACCCAAGGACGGTCGAGATGAAGTACAAATAGAGCACAAATTTTATACTAGATGTCACTTGAATAATAAGGTATGTAGTTTGATAATTAGTAGTGGGAGTTGCACTAATGTTGCTAGTTTGTTAGTAGATAAGTTGGATTGGAAACCGAAAAGCATCCAAATTCGTACAAGCTACATTGGTTAAGCGATTGTGGTGAAGTCAAAGTTACTAAATGAGTGAAAATTGCTATGTCCATAGGAAAATATCATGATGTGGTTCTGTGTGATTTGGTTCCTATGAAGCAACACATATTTTACTAGGATGACCATGGCAATTTGATCGAAAAGTCAAGCATAATGGATTCAAGAATGAGTACAACTTTGTTCGAGATGGTAAGAAAATCATTCTCAAGCCACTTCTACCGAGGGAAGCTAGTGAAGATCAAGAGAATATTATAAGAGATTTCAAAATAAGAGAAAAGCCAATATGTGAGCAAAAGAGTGAAAAGAGAGCAATGAGAGAAAAATAGAGCGTGAGAGGAAACAAGAAGAGAGCGCAAAAAAGGACAAAGAGAGAGAACAAGAGCAAGAGAGAAAACTAGAGAAAAGTTAGAAAATGAGGAGAATAGAGAGAAAAAGTGAGGTAAAAAATGTGATGTTAGTACGACAACAAGTACTTGTACTCTTGTACAAGGATATTTATCTTTCTACTAACGAACTAACCCCTTCGTTTGCAAGTGTTGTTTGTACTCTTATCAAGGAATTTAAAGATGTATTTCCCAAAGCAGCTCCAAAGAAAAATGTAAACTGTTGAATGTGTGTGGATTTTTGAGCTATCAACAAGATCCCAATAAAGTATCGACATCTTATTCAAAGGTTAGATGACATGCTTGATGAATTACATGGTTCATGTTTATTTTCAAAAATAGATTTAAAGAACGGGTGCTACCAAATACGGATGAAAGAATGGGATGAATGGAAAACCATTTTTAAAACTAAGTAAGGTCTTTATAAGTGGTTAGTGATGCTGTTTGGATTATTTAATGCACCAAATACTTTTATGAGATTAATGAATCATGTGCTAAGAGCTTTTATTGGAAAATATGTTGTTGTATACTTTAACGATATATTAATATATACCAAAACCTTAGATGCACATGTTGAACATTGGAATTTTGTTTTTATTGCTTTATGAGAAACCCGACTTTATGTTAACTTAAAGAAGTGCACTTTTGCATGGATTCGGTAATTTTTATAGGTTATGTTGTAGGATCAAAAGGAATTGATCAAGAGAAAGTCAAGGCAATTCAAGAGTGGCCGAGAACAAAGAATGCAAGTGAGGTTAGGAGTTTCCATGGATTGGCAAGTTTATGTAGAAGGTTTGTTCAAGATTTTAGTACTATTGTGGCACCGTTAAATGATCTTGTTAAAAAACATGCTGAATTTAAATGGACAAAATACATGAACAAGATTCCATCTTTTAAAAGATAAACTTACTAGTGCACCGTTACTTGTGTTATCAAGTTTTGATAAAGTATTTGAAATTTAATGTGATGGGTTGGGAAAAGGTATTGGTAGTGTTTTGATGCAGGATTCCAAGCCAATTGCGTTAAATTATCCAACATATGAAAATGAGAATATAGAAGAGGAAAATGAGCAATATGCACAGCAAGCGAACAAAAGCCAAACAAAAGTCGTATTCGAGCCAGGAGATTGGGTTTGGATTCACCTAAGAAAAGAAATATTTGCAAATAGGAGAAAACATGAGTTGCAACCTCGAGGAGATTGTCATTTTCAAGTGTTGGAGCAAATCAATGACAATGCCTACAAAATTGTTTTGCCAAATGAATATGGTAATGTAAGTGCCACTTTTAATGTTAGTGACTTATCTTTATATGATTCAGGAGATTCAAGGACGAATCATTTGAAGGAAGGAGGGAATGATGCAGATGAAGTGGCGATACAAGAGTAATTGCAAGGAATTGGAGGCCCAATGACAAGGTCAAAAACTAAGAAAATGCAAGAAGCGTTATGTGGTCTAGTAGAGGAAATTGAAATAAAAGAATCTATTCAACATCAAAACAAAGTGCTTATTATGTTAAGTGTTGAAGAAGATATTGATATCAAGCAAGGTGTTCAAGGACACAAGCCCAAGAGCCCAAGCCTAAGACAAGATATTGAAGGGACAAAGTAAATAGGATAGTACATGTAACTTTCCTTAAATCAAACTTTTACTTGACTAGCAAGAATTATATTGGCAAATTCGGCAATCTTTCCAAAGTTATTTCAAAAAATTTTCTTCACCAAAGTTGTAGCTACCTTCAAGACCTTTTCGGAATGGACTAGATCATAAAAATCGTACATTTTTAGCTACAGAAATAAATAATTTACCAAAACACAAGTGCCCTGCAACAATTCCAAATATTCTTTCTTTGATTCTATTATTTAGTTAAGTTTCCTAATTACTTTCTATTTCCTTTACTTGTTGTTAGTTTGGAAAGTATGTAGCCTATTTAAAGGCATCCAAGCTATTGTAATAGAAGACAACTTTTATGATTAATTCACCTAGAGTATTTTGGAGAGAATTTTCTCTTTAGTTCTTTGAGAAGAACTCGATCTTCATCAAGTCAATTCTTGATAGATCAACTTTGATAGCTTTGGTTCTTATCGACAAGTTCGGTCTGGGTCAAGCTCATTGTTTGATAACTTAGGTTTCGTCGGCAAGGTTCGATTGGGGTCAAGTTCCTCGTACTTGATTGAAAGGTGATCCAAGTATCTTTTTCTGCATTGTTGAAAGGTCTCGGGTTTGATATACATGTGGTTCTCATCACTTAACCTTGGAAGCTAATAACCCTAGGGTTTCTAAGGTTTGTAGTGTTCTAGGGTTCTATGGTTTCTAGGAAGTACCATCTTAACGTACAGAGCTATATGAACAATATCTAATGACCCTAGAAGACATTTATTCTAATCCAAAAATTCAAAAAAACATAGAAACCCTTGAACCCTAGAAAGCCTAGAACCATGAGAACCCTAATAATAACAATAAGTTATGAGACCTTACTCTCAATAAGTTAATCCATAATAATAAAACATTTATGAGACCTTTATGCATATGTTGCTTTATAAAAACAATGCGATTTCGGTATCGTTCATTTCATTTCTTTCACTTAACAGTCCAGTTAATGTGGGTAATACCGTCTAGGGGAGAGTAGGGACCATTTGGTCCAACTTCTTGGGACAACCAAACTCAAACCCTGCCCAACATATAGCTATTTACGTACATTTTGTTCATTTTACTCTTTCAATGGTTTGATTGTAGAAGGTACCATGGGAGAGAGTAGACACTGTTAGCTTTAAAAGGTTTTAAAGCAATCAATTATTTTTGATGATAACTATGTAAGATAAAATTGAAGTTTTAGCAAGTGCAGCTAGGCTCGTAGAAGCAACTTATGTCGACAGGTATGAACTTATGTCGACCGCTCAAAGATCAGAGAAGAATCGNAACGGCTATCTCTATGTCGACAGCCCTCGAAGATATGTCGACAACTCCGTAGTCTGACAGACGGAAATCTATAAATTAGAAATGAGAAGCCAAAAGTAAAAGCCGATTTTTTAGAAAGAAAAGCACGCCCAAACTCTGCCAAAATTACTAGTTAGCTTTTCTCTTTACTCTCTCCACATTGTAAATCATAAGATCATTCTCCTTGTGATCGAGAGAGTAGTCTCAAATTATTTTCGAAAAATATCAAATTATCTGTTGTGATAAATTGTAAAGGGGTGACGCCTCTCAGAAAGAAGAGTCAATTGTAAGGTTTGATTGACACCCGGAAGTCAATCATAGTAAAGCTCAAGGTAGAGCGGAAAGATCTTCAAGGAGGAACCTTGAAGCGCGGACGTAGGCAAGGTTGGCCGAACCGCGTTAACAAGCCCAGTATTATCTTTCTTTCTCTTAAACTTTTTAATTATTGTTTGAGCTTAATCATTTAATAGATAAATAATTTTTAAGAGATAAACGAAGAATTTATACTAAACGAATTAAATATCTATTAACCTAATTCACCCCCCCTTTTAGGTTAAACACGATCCTACAATTGGTATCAGAGCAGGTTACATAGATAGTTTATATAAGTTAAACTTGTGTGTGATCATTTTTTTTAAAAATGGCTTTCTCTATGAACAACTCACACACTGAGGGGCAATCAATCACTAGGATTTGGCAACCAAAGGTAACTGCAATTCAAGAGGCTAAAGACCTCAAGACTCTGAAGGTTGAGGAGCTCATCGGATCTCTCATGACTCATGAGATCACGATGAAGGCTAATGAGAAGGACGAGGTTAAGGAGAAGGAACCTCCTAGAAGAAAAGACATCGCTCTCAAGGCATCCTCCAACAATCAAGGCGAATGCAAGAGTGATGAAGAGGATGATGAGGACGTCGCCCTCATAACACGAAAATTCAAAAGGTTCCTTCAAAGGAAAAGAATGAATGCAAAAGAATTTCCAAGAAAAGAAAAGCACTCCAAGGAAGAAGAAAAAGAGATCAAGTGCTATGAATGCGGAAAGCGAGGACATTACAAGTCTGAATGTCCAAGGATCAAGAAACACCCCAAGATGTACAAAAAGAAAGCCATGAAAGCGACTTGGGATGACAGTGACTCTTCAAGCTCCTCATCCGAAGATGAAGAGGTAGGTAACATGTGCTTCATGGCTAAGGAGGACAAGGTACTTGACTCCTTAAGTGACTTAGAAAATTCTGATGAGGATAATGAATTTGTTGATGCTTTCAATGATTTATTTAATGATTTCAATATCTTGAAATCCAAGTATAAGAAATTGAAAAAGGAACATGCCATGATAACTAAGGAGCATGAAAATAAAGTCAATCCCTTGGAAAACGAAATTAGCAAGTTAAAAAGGGAAAATGATGATTTGAAAGGAATAGTTCTTAGATTTACAAATGGAAGCAAAAATCTAAATATGCTTCTAGGTAATCAAAGAACAACTTTTGATAAAGCAGGCATAGGTTATGAATTATTCAAAAAGAAAAAGAAGTATGAGAACTTCTTTGAAAAA
>QAOC01006048.1:0-11554 GCA_003255005.1 Begonia fuchsioides
CTACACCCTAAACTCTGAGCCTTAAGCCCTGAACTACTACCCTTGAATCCTAAACCCTAAACCCTTGAACCCTAAGAAATGAAACCCTGAAACCTAAACTCTCAACCCTGTAACCCTAAGTCTTGGAACCCTGAACTCTACACCCTACACTGTAAACCTTAAACCTTGTAACATTGGAACCCCTTAGGCCTTCAACACTTAACCCTAGAACCTTGAACTCTTAACCCTAAACCCTGAACCCTGGAACCTTGTAACCTTGGAGTCTTGAACCATAGAACCTTGAAACCTAAACCCTTAACTTTGAACCCTTAACTTTTGAACCCTAGAACCTTGTAACCTTGGAGTCTTCCTCCTTCGTGTCTTAAAATATTTGGTCTTTCATTGTCTCCCCTGTTTCTTCAATTTAGGAGTTGTGCATTCATCCTTCCACTGTCTTTCACCCGAGTGCCTGAAGTCTGACCATACTGTCGACTGATTTTCAATCTCTCATATCGTTTAATCTACCTGTGCGTTTTTCCCCAAACCAATTGCAGTTTCCCTCCCCTTTTCTTGAAGTTGATTTCTGCCAATTTTCACGTTTCCAGACTTCCTACATTGGGAGTTGTGCAGAGGTCTTTCCCATACCTCTATTCTGTCAAAGCTGGTTTGTCTGTTTGTGTGACAGAAAGTAGACCCGTGCCATTTTAAGTTCTACACGTGCTATCACTCTGAATTTTGGACCAAACCCAGACCGTCCCTTAAAGTTTAAGTCCACCAAATATTAGCCAAAAATGCATGTGTATATTTATGGCCTTAACCAGTTTCCTCCCCTGTTTCTGCCAAACTTCTTTGTTGTCGGCAGATTGCTAATTTTCCTTTGTCCTCTATTCTCCCGACACCTCTCCTATCCCCGAGCGTGTCACCCTACAACCCTAAACCTAAATCCTTGAATCCTGGAATCCTTAACCCTAAAACGTTGAACCCTGAACCTTGGAATCTTGAACCCTGAACCCTTGACCCTGGAACCCTTGAATCCTGAACCCTAAACCCTAGAACCTTGAATCCTAAACTTTAGACCATAGAACCCCTTCAAATCTAAACCTTAAACTCTTAACTTTGACCTTGAAACCCTTGAACCCGAGACCCTAACTTTTAACTCTTGAACCCTGAACCTTGGAACCCTAAACCTTGTACGGTGAACAATGGAACCATGGACCCTGAACCCTAGAACCGTGTAACCTACTTGGAATTCTGGAACCTTAAACCTTTGACCCATGAACTCTGGAACCCTGAACCCTGGAACGTTGGAAACTAATAACTGTGAACCATAAACCACAGAACCTTAAACCCTTGAACTATGAATCCTGAACCTTGGAACCCTGAACCTTGGAAGCATAAACCCATGGATTTCTCGAACCTTAAACCCTGGAACCCTAGAAACTTTGAAACCATAAAATCTAATTCATGAACCCTAAAACCCTAACCCAAAACCCTGAACCTTGGAACCTTGAACCTTGGAAGCCTAAACCCTGAAACCTGAAACCTGGAACCTTGAAACCTTAAACCTTAAACTTTTGAATTTTGAACAGTAAACCCTAAACCCTAAACCTCAAACCCCTGATCCCTAGAACCCTAAACCCTAGACAATAGAGCCCTAAACCCTAGACTCTAGATTTCAAAATCTTAAACCCTGGAACCTGAAATCCTGGAACTCTAAACTCTAAACCTTAGAACCCTAACATTGGAACCCTGAATCGTAGAACCCTGAACCATGGAAGTCTAAACTTTAAACCTTGGAAGCCAAAACTCTGAACCTTGGAACCTTAAACCCTTAACCCGAGAACCCATCGGAACCTTGAAACTATGAGCCTTCAACCTTGGAACCCTTGAACCCGAATCGCTAAATATTTAACCCTGAATCAAAGAACTTTAAACCTTTAAACCTTAAACCCCAAACCCTACCCTGAACTCTGGAACCATGAACACTGAAGCTTGGAAGCCTGAAACCTTACGACACTGAAACCTTGGAGCCTTGAAACCCAGAACCCTCAACCCAGGACCCTGGATTTGTGGAACCCTGGAACCTAGGAACTTTTAAACTTAAACCCTAAAACTCTTAACCCTTTACCCAAGAACCCTTAAACCCTAAACCTTGAACCCTGAACCCATGAACTCTTATCCTTAGAATCGTGGACCCTGAACCTTGGAACCTTGGAACCTTGGAACCTTGGAACCATGGAACCTTGAACGCTTGAACCCTTAACCCTTGAACCCTGAACCCTAAAACATGGAACCTTAAACCTTGTAAGCCTAAACCTTGGACCTTGGAACCCTGGAACCTTGAACCAATAACCATGGAACCTTCAACCCTAAACCCTAGAATCATGGAACCCTGAAACCCCCTTAACCCTGAAACTCTGGAACCTTGAACCTTGGAACCCTTAACCCTGGGCCATGTAATCGTAAAAACTTTAAACCATGAACTCTAAATCTTAAACCCTAAAACTTAGAACCTTAAACCATGAACCCGGAACTTTGAACCATGAACCCTAAAGTCTAAACCCTAAACCATGAACACTAGAACCCTAAACCTTGGAACACACAACCCTGGATAGTGAGACTTTGAACCACTGAACCGTTTAACTTGAAACCCTGAACCTTAGAATTGTTGAACCATAAAACCCTAAACCCTAAACCCTAAACCTGGGAAGCCTGAACCTTAGAACTCTGAACACGTGAACCATAAACGTTGGAAGCATAAACCTTAAACCCAAACACCCTGAAGCTTTTAACCCTGAACCCTTGAACCCTTAACCCTTGACCCTAGAATTATTAAACCCATTAACCTTGAACCTTGAACCCTAAACCCTAAAACTCTAGAACTTAAGACCTTGAACCATGGAACCCAGAACCCTAAACCCTGGAACTCTTAACCCTAGTACCCTGAACTGTAGAAACCTAGAATCCTAAACCTTAGAACCCTGAAACTTAGAAGCCAAAACAATAAAATGTAGAGCATTGAACTTTGAACCCCAAAACTTGAAACTTAAACCCTAAAACCCTGAACCCTAAACCTTGAACCTTAAACCTAGAACCTTAAAACTTTGAACCCTTGAAAAAAACCTTTGATCCCTAAACCTTGGACCCTAGAACCATGAAACTTTTAACCTTTAAACCCTAAACCTTGAACCCTTGAACCTTGGAACCTAAATCCCAAACAATGAACTGTGTAATCCAAAAACCCTTGAACATTGAATCCTAAACCTTGAACCCTGAACCCTAAAACCCGTAACCTTGGAACCCTTAACCCTTAACCATGGAACCGTAAAACCATAAACTCTTAACCTTGGAAACTTTAACCCATAACCCTCAACCTTCGAACACTGGAACCTTGTAACCTTGCAATCTTGAACTTAGGGACCCTAAACCCTAACTATGGAAACTTGGAACCTTTAAACCCTCAAACCCTGAACCCTAAACACTAAAACTTGGAACCCGTAAACCCTAGAACCCTAGACATTGGAACCCTAGAACCCTAGAACTTTGAACCTTGTACCCAAGAGCCCTAAACCCCTTAACTATGAACCCTGAAACATGGAACCCTAACCTTGGAAGCCTAAAACCCGAACACTGGAACCTTGAAACCTTGTACCATGAACCCTAAACCTAGAATAAAAAAACCCTTGAACCATAAACCTTGAACCTTAAACCCTAAACTAGAGAACCCTGATTCTTGGAACCCTAAACCTTTGACACTCAAACCATGGAACACTAAACCTTGAACCCTGAACTTTGAAACCTTGAAACCTTGGAACCCTTAAACTCTAAATACTCAAACCATGAACCCTGAACCTTGAACCTTGGAACCAGTGAACCCTGAACCCCGGAAAATGAAACCCTCAACTCTTTTCAATGGAACCCTAGAACCTTTGAACCATCAAATTTTGAACCCTATACCCAGGAACCCTAAACTCTGTAAACTTGAACCTTGAACCCTGGAACCCTAATACTTAAAAGCCTAATCTTGAAAACCTTGAACCCTTAATCCTGGTACCTTGAACCATGACCCTAAAACCCTAGAACCTTAAACCATGGAACCCACAACCCTAAACTCTGGAATTGTAAAACCCATGAACCCCAAACCTCGAACCTTGAACCTTGAACCCTAAACCTTGAACTCTAAAGGTTAAACCTTAAACCACAAAAAATGGAACCCTAAACCTTTGATACTAAACAATGAATCATGAACTGTGAGATCTTGAAACATGAAGGCTGAACCTTGAAACCCTTAACCCTAGAACCGGGAAGCCTGAAATACTTGAACCCTAAACCCTGAACCCTAAACCTTAAACCCTTAACCCTTGAACTCTGAACCTTTAAACTGTGACCCATAGACCTTGAACCTTTAGAACCCTAAAACCCTGAAACCTTGAACTCTGAATCGAGGAACAATGAATCTTGAACCCTGAACGCTAGAACCCTAGAACCCTGGAACATTGTAAACTTGGATTCATGAACCTTAAAACCGTAAATCTTGAATCCTAAACCCTTAACCTTGGAACAATAAACTTTGGAACTTTGAATCTTGGAACCCTAAAAATGAACCCTGAACCCTAAACCCTTGAACCATCAAACCCTAGAACCATTGACCCTAAAACCTGAACCTTGAAATTCTGGAAACTTGAACCTTGAGCCACAGAACCTTGAATTCTGAACCTTGAACCCTTGAACTCTTAAACCCTAAAACCATAACTATGAATTCTATAATCCTAGAATCCTAGAACCCTATAGCACTCAAATCATGAACCTTTGATCCCTTAATCAAAAACCATTTAATACTAGAACCAAAAACCTTGAACCCTAAACCTCGATCCCTTAAACCCTAATTCGTAAACCATAAACCCTAGAACCTAGAACCTTTGAACCCTATAACCTTTTGCCATGAACCCTAAAACCAGAAATTTGGAACCTTGGAACTTAAACCTTAAACACTAGAACCTTAAATCGTAAACCCAGAACCCTAAAACCTAACCTTTAACCCTATAAACTTGAACCTTAAACCCAAAAAAATAGACCCTTAGAACCCTAGAACTATGAACATTCAAACTCTGAACCATAAACATGGAATCCTGGAACCTTGGAACCCTAATACCCATAAACTCGAAATCCTAAACCCTTAATCCTTGAACCATGGAACCATTGAACCCTCAATTGTAAACCTTGAACCATAAAACATAAAAAACCTAGAACCGTGTAACTATGTAACCTTGAACCCTTGAACAATGAACCCTAAACCTTGAACCTTGGAACCTAGAGCCTTGAAACCTTGGACCCTAAACCCTGAAACGGGAACCTAGAACGCTAAACACAGAATCTTGTAAAGTGAAATTCTAGAACCTTGAACCCTGAAACCTTAATCCTTATACCTGAACCTTGGATCCTTGAACCCTTGAAACCCTAAAGCCTAAACCATGAACCCTAAATCCCGAACTCTAAACCCTGAACCTTGGAATTTTGAACCACGAACCTAGACCCTAAAACCTAAACCATGGAATTGTTGAACCTTTACCCTCAAACCCTAGAATAATGAATCTTGAACTCAAAACTGTGGAACCCTTAAACCATATAACCCTTAACCCTAAATCATGAACCCTTGAACCCTAGAACCTGAACAATGGAAACTTGGGACCTTAAAACCCTGAACCTTGGAACCCTTAACACGGAACAGTTAAAAGTGGAATCCTAGAAACATAAAATGCTAAAACCCTTGAACCCTAAACTTTGAACCTTTAAACCCTAGAACACTTGACCCCCAGAACCCCAAAGACTAAACCCTAAACCTTGAACCCTAAACCTTGAACCCTAAACCTTGAAATCCTATGTAACACCCGACTTTTTCCAAGTACTGTAAGTCCTATCAATGTTAAATGATGAACAAAGTTATCTGATTTTCGAAGAGATAAGTTCTTTAAATGAGTTTAAGTCCATCTAATGAAACTGAGTAAATTAGTTGATGGAACTATAGCAACAAAAATTACTCGATTTGGAGATTTCTAGAGAAAGTAATGAATTTTGGAAACTTACAATTGGTAACAACCACCGGGTTGAAGATCGATAACGAGGTAGTTTCAGTTTTCCCATTTTATCATGTGACAAATGAGCTTAATTGACAAAGAAATCTTCTAAGAAATTGTAGAAGACATAAAAATGAGAATACTGATAGGTTAAACAACTCAATAGGAGTTGTGGTGAAAAAGTTATGAAATATTTAAGAGATTTAAGTTGACACCTCGTGCTTAGGTGCCACCTCGTGGTGACTCTTCACCTTCCACCTCAAGACAAAAGTTCAGCCTTCAGGTCATTATGCACGACAATCTCTCTCTCCTTTCTGAATTCTCTCGAGTGAAGAAAGGGCTTTAGGGTTTTAGTAGAAGAGGGTGAGATTAGAGTTAGAAGAAGTGTGATTTGACCCTCAACCTTTCGGAGTAAAGTGTTCTACTCTTCAATCCGAATCTTTTGAGGTAAGAATCATCCTAACGACGTCTCTAATGCTCACTTATGGGTTGAAATGAGTTATAATGGATGGAGTGGACGTTTTATTGTTTGAATGCATGAAATAGTCAAGGAAATTTCATGAATATACATGTTTTAGGGCATTCTGCCCGATTTTGGAAATGAGATTGGTACAAGACTTATAATTTAAAATTTGGTCTCGACGTCTGCTAATTAATTGTAGCTAACAATATAAGGTTGATATTAGTACTTTTTTTATATCTATCAGCCTAGTGTACCAAAAGTTGTGTATGTCGGAAATTGATGTAAAAACCGGCTATGCACAAAAGGGTCATGATACCCGATTTCAGAGATGTAGAATTTATGATGTCTTTAATTAAGCATCTGATCACGACGTCTTCTAAGAAAATAGAGTAGACATCTTAAGGATTAAATTGGTACCTTAAGTGTTTTTATCAGAGTTCTATAGCTCAGGTTATGGATGCTGCAAGTTTCTGGTAAAAAGGGGGTATTTCGGGTTTTGCTTATACTGTTTCATTTTGAAATTTTAAGGTATATAAGCAAGCTCATTGGAACCTTAAGGACTCAGAATAGTGATCATAAGCTAAGGAGATCAAGTAAGTAACTCATGCTTGTGAATGGCCCTTTGAGGGACTACATTACAAAGAGGTTGTTAGGTATTGTAAGTTAGATAAAACTTAAGATATATTGTATGCTGTTTTGGGGTGCATCACACCGTGCACCGACCCAATAATATGGGGTTGATTGGTGTATGTTTGCTATTGAATTGTGATTGCTAGTATGTACATATCACTTAAGTATCTTAAGAACGAAAAATAGTTAATAGAGGTCATGGACTTACCTTTGGTGACGAATGCGTTATGTTGATTGTTTTTATGTTAAGCATCTAAGTTATGCACGTATTAAGTTATGTCATCAAGCATTACATTCATGCATCATATTTTTCAAAACGATACGAAAATGTTTTGAGCATGTTTTCAAAATGTCACCCAACGGATGATGAGAGTGGTATGGGACACAATCTTCATCCATGCATGTTATAACGTAAAGATCAATTAAGCAAGAATGTTATGTATGTATGTAAATGGTTACGTGGACAGGCGGTGATGAGTTAGGCGTGACCTAAGACGTCTTCTCATCCCTTGAGATAGGCTGCCGACCTAAGGGCATCAAAAGTCTATTCTCTTTACCTAGAGTTGGATTAAAGGGGCAGGGTGCCGAGATAAGGGTGGTATGGGGCCTTATGTGCCTTCCTCTCTAGATCTTATTCCACTAACTCATGTAAATGAAAGTTAAGTTATAAAAGAAACGAAACGAAATGAATGTGCATTGATTTAAGACATGGCATGTGTATGTAGATCATGTAGGAAACATTTCATTTTACTTACTGAGCCTTAGGCTCATAGTTTAAGCTTTGTAATGTAGGTGAGGAAGATGAGATTGAGGGGAATGACTCTCCATGCTTGCTGTAGAGATAGCATGACGGATGGAGTACGTCCAGGCAAAAGTTGAGCTATCAGCGTGAAGACGACCGGTGGGCGGCTCATGTTTTTCTTATGTAATAGTTATGTACAAATGGAGTATATAGTTTTGAAAACTAGATTTTTTTTATGTTCTTTGTAAACATATAATACTAAAAGTTTGGTTTTGTTAAAGTACTATATGATGTAAAATAATATATGTTTTGATATTGAAGAGTAAGTATGTAAATATTGTACGCTTCCGCTATGATTTTAAATTAATAATGTGAAACGAAATTTTAGAAAGAAAACTTTTTACATGATGTATTTTCTACGTAAGAAAAGTAAGGGTCGTAACATCCTATAACTCTAAACCCTGAATACTAAACCCTAAACCCTAAACACTTAAATCCTTAACCTTATACCTCAAAACCATTAACCTTAAAACCTCAACCCCTGGAACCTTTGAACTATGAGCCCTCGATCCTGAACCCTGGAACCCAAAGACTTTGAACCATTAAACCTAAACCTTGACTTGGAATCCCTTAAACCTTGAACCGTAAACCCTAGAACACTTAAACCTTGACCATGGAACCTTTAACCCTTAATCTTTGACCCTAAAACCCTCAACCTTGTAACCTTGTAAACGTGGCCCTTGAAATCGTAACTCTTGAACCTTGAACCATGGAACCTTAAACCTTAAACCTTGAGCCCTAGAACCCTGAATCTTAAACCACAAACCCTAGAACCCTTCAACCCTAGAAGTATGAATGCTGAACCCTGGAACCCTAGAACACTGAACTTTGAATCCTCAACTCTGGAAGCTTAAAACCTTAAACCTTGATCCTAGAAACTTTGAATCCATAACCAAGAATCTTAGAACACCGAACACTAAACTTTAAACCCTGAACCCCAAACCCTAAATCCTAGAACCTTGAACCCTAAACCTTGTACCCTAAACAGTGGAACCATTAACTATGGATGAGAACTCTAGAACCAGGAACCTTGGAACCCTTAAACAATGAGCTTTGAACCCATAACTCTGTAAACCTAATACTTGGAACCTTCAAACCTAATCCATGAACCTTCTAACTCTGGAATCCCTTGACCGTGAACTCTGAACCGTAGAATCCTGAACCTTGGAACCCAAAAACCTAAAAAATTGACACTTGAACCCTGAACCCGGGAACAGTTGAACCTTAGAACCCAAAACCCTGATCCATGGATTCTGAACCATAAACATTGAACCCTAGAACCCTTAACTTTGGAACCTTAAATCCTTCAACAATTGTACCTTAAACTCTCAACCATGGACCCTAAACTTTGAACCACGTAACCCTGAACCGTACACCTATAACCTTGAATTTTGGAAAACTGTAACCTTGGAATATTGAACGCTAAAACCGTTGCTCTTAAAAACTTAACTCTGAACCCTGAACCCAAGAACCTTTAACCTTGAATACTAGAACACTTAACCCTTGACCTTGGAACCCTGAACCATAAACCCTAAACTTTGAACCCTAAATCTTAAATCCTAAACCCTAGAACCCTTAACCTTGGAACCTTGGAATAATGAACCTTTGAACCCTTAACCTTAAACCCTGAAACCTTGGAACCATAGAACCTTTGAACCCTTGACTTTGACTCTTAAACCTGAACCCTAGAACCTATAAACCTTGAACCCTAAAACCCTGAATCCTGAACCCTGAACTCTGGAACACTTAAACTCTAGAAGCCTGAACCATAAGTCCATAACCCTGACCCTTTAACATGAATAATGGAATCTTGAAACCCAAGAATCCTAAACCTTGGAACCCTGAATCCTGAACCGTGAACATTGGAACCCTTAAACTGTGAAACCCTTAAACCTTTAATCCTTGATCCCTGAAAATTAGAAACGTTGTCCCTAAACCCTTAACCTTTATCCTCTGAACAGTGGACCATGAACTGTTAAACCGTAGAAACTTTAACCCTTAACCTTGAACTGTGAACCCTAAATCCCACCCTGAACACTGAACCCTGAAACCCATAACATTGAAACGGTAAACTTCAAAACCTGAAACCCTGATCTCGTAACCCTATCACCTTGAACCCTGAACCATGGAGCATTAAACCGTTAAAACTTTGAAACTTGAAAACATGAACCTATACCCTGAACCATGGAACCATGAACCTTTAAACACTGAACCTTGAACCCTGGAAGCTTGAAACCCCAAACCATATAACCTGCAACCCTAGAATCCAAAACTACCCTAGAACCCTAAAACTCTGAATCCTGAACCCTACAACCCTGAATCTTGGAACCCTAAACCCTTGAACCTTGAACCATAAACTCGGGAACCAAAAACCTTGGAAGCCTAAACCCTGGAAACTATAACGCTAGAATATTAAACCCTAAACCATTAACTCTAAACCCTGAACCCTGAACCTTTAAACTCTAGAACCTTGCATCCCAAATGCTGAACACTGAACCGTAGAACCCCTAACTGTGAAACACTAAAGCCTGAACTCTTAATCTTGGAACACTGAACCTTTAACTCCCCTTATAACCCTAAACCTTGAAACCTGAAACCTTGGAACATAATATCCTTGGAGCTTTGAACCTTCAGAAACCTGAACCCTGGAACAATGGCACGATATACTGTGAACCTTGAACCCTAACTCTTGGAACCCTAGAACTCTGACTCTTAACCCTTAACCTAAACTCTGAACCCTGATTCATGAAACCCTTCAACCCTAGAACGCTAAACCACAAAACCATGGACCCTTTGAACTGTAGAACCTTAAACCCTTAACATGAAGCTTGAAACCTTGAACCCTGAGCCTTAGAACTCTGAACCTTGAACCAAGAAACCTGAAACCCTTAACCCCTAGAACCCATAAATCTAAACCTTGGAACACTAAACTAAGAAACCAAGAAACTTGGAAACCTGGAACCCTTAACCTTGTAACATTGAAACCTTGAACCCTAAACCCAAAACCTGGAATCCATAACCCTAAAACATCAAACCTTGGAATGATTAACCCTGAAACCTAAACCTAAACCTTGGAAACCTAGAACCCTGAACTCTAAATCTTGAACCCTGGAACCCTAGAACCTTAAACCCTAAACCTTAAAATACTAAATCATTAACCCTAAACTCTAGAACCCAAAAACCTTAGAACCCTTAACCTTGAACCCTTGACCCTAAACCTTGAACCTTGGAACCTTGAACCCTGAACCCAGAACCCTAAACTATTAACCCTGGAACCATAAGAAAATAAAACTCTAGAACCTTTTGGACACTGAACTTTGAATCCTAAAACCATAACCATGGAACCTTGGAACCATTAACCTTAAACCCTAGAACATTGAATCTTGAACCGAGAATCGTGGAACCCTTAAACCCTAGAACAGTTAACCCTGAACATGATCCCTAGAACCTTTAAACATGAACAATGGAACCTTAGAACCTTAAACCTTAGAACCGTGAACCCTAAACCCTAAACCCTAGAATCCTACAACCCTTGAACACTAAACCCTGAATCCTTGATCCATTAATCCCCTGAACCCTAAACCCTGAACCCTGGAACCCTAAACC
>QAOC01006067.1:0-14901 GCA_003255005.1 Begonia fuchsioides
AATGTTTGTGTTTGACTTTCATATGTTCTTTTTCTATTACTATTTGTTGTTTTATTTGAATATGTACGGTTGAGTTCATATAAATATGGCTGGTAAATAAAATTGATTTTATGAATTTGGTAGATAAACAAAGATACTTAAAGACTAAGTAACGTTTGAGTTTAGTGTGTACCATATCTAACCTTAGCTTTTGTTCATTTAAATATAAATGACTGAGTTTCTTATAAATATAACTATTTAACAAGCTTTATTTTATGAACTTGACAACTTGAAGAAGCTTGGTCTATGACTAAGTAACATTTGACTTTTATGTGTTCTTCTATCTTCCTAGTATTTCTTCGTTCAAATATGAGAAGTTGAGTTTCATGTAAATGAGTATTGAACAAGGTTGATTGTATGAATTCAACATCTGAAAAAGGTTTCTTATCAACTAAATAACATTTGACTTTATTATGTTTAGTGAGAATTAACTAGTAAATAATGTAAATTGTATGAATTTGTAACTTTGTTCATTCGAATATAGACAGCTGAGTTTAAGGTCAATATATCCATTGAATAATGTTAATTTTATAAATACAAAAATGAGGAATCTTTCTTAATGACTACATAACATATAAATGTCAGGTATCAGGGGCAGGGTTCATGTTTAAAGGTTCAGGATTTAGGGTCTAGAGGTCAAGGTTCAAGGTTTATTCAAATATTGAGGTCTGAGTTTTATTTGAATATGACTATTGAATAAGGTTGTTGTTTCATTCGAATGTGAATGATTGAGTTTCTTATGAATACGACTGGTGAAAATATTAATTATATGAATTCGGTAACTTAGTAAGGTTGCTTACTAACGAAGTAACACAGACTTTAATGTGTATTTTTTCTATTCTTAGTTGTTGGTGTCTTCGAATAGGAACAACGGAATTTCATATAAATATGACTTCTGAATAAGTTTGATTGTGTGAATTTGGTTACTGAGGAAGGTAGATTAGTGATAAGTAACATTTGATTTTAAGGTTAAACTTATATATCCCTAGTTTTTGTTCATTTGAATATTGAAGGCTGAGATTTATGTAACTATGACTACTAAATAAGTATGATTGTGTGAATTTGATAACTGATGAATGTTGCTTAGTGACTAAGTAACATTTAATTTTGATGTGTTTCTTCTTTATTCGTAATTTTTTTTTTCATTCGAATATGGATAGTTGAATTTAATTTTAATATGTCTGCTGAATAAGGTTGATTGTATAAATTTGACAATTGAGTATAGTTGCTTAGTGACAAAGTAAATGCTTGCATTTGACTATGATGTGTTACTTTTTCTATTACTTTTTGTTGTTTCATTTGAATATGTATGGTTGAGTTTTGACATGCCACTGATTGGCATACCGAATGGAGCAATCACCCGAGCCCGAGCTCGAAATTTTTCTAATATGTTTGTTAATTTTGCAGGAAAATTAATTGAAGAATTATACATTTCTAAGCCAACTTTGGAGGATCAAACAAGGCCAAAACACATGATAAATTGGCGAGGAGAAAAGAAGGATTTTCAACCAAAAAACTGAGAGCTCCGGAATCAAGCCCGAACCTGAACCCGAACCCGATTAAAGTACCATGTTGCATGGCGAGTTAGAGTCCCATGCAAAAGTGATCAAGGGTTCCACGACTCAACTCCCCAGCATTTACATGGATTGAAGGAATTTTATCACATTTTTAGCTTAATATTTATGTGAATTTTAATTTGGATATTTGGAGAACCAAAGAGGGTTTCTCGGCTAGGTTTTATTTTGTTTATTTTTGCATGCTTGGATGGGGTTTTGCATGAGGTATTTTCGGCTAAGAGATGGTATTTTGGGCCAAGGAAGAAGGGAAATTGGCTGAGGAGATTCAAGATCACGTGGCTTTAACATTCTTGCAATCTCATTGGTCTAATTTTCCCTCCTTTATTTTAATTTCCAGCATGCAAGTTGCATGCCTTTGGCCCTCAATTTTCCATCCCTTTTTCCCACTCTTCTCAGCAGATAAAACCTCCCACATTTCGTGATTGTAAGGATAATTTGGAATTTGAATTAAAGTTGCTTTGAGCATCTCCCTCTCACTGGCATTTCCAACTTCAAATCGGCAGTCGGCGCACCTCTGGCCACCGTAGGTTATCTCAAAGGAATCCTCCCTCCGAGCTGAAGATTTCTTGGTGCTTCAATACTCCAGCCTTCTTCAAGGCTTTAGGGTGAGGTTGAAGGTCACATGCTCTTCCTTCCATCAATATTTTTTGTTTGGTTTTAGTTCTTTTCGCCAGCAGATTTCCGGCCACCACCAAAAACTCCGTTACTATTCCATTGTTTTCCAACCAATCCATTCGTGTGATTTCCTTCATTTTTGGAGGATTGTTACTCAAGCTACTTTTTCATCATCCACAAACTCATTCGCATCATCGAGACATTGCTGTCCAAATTCCAGTCAAGATTTTGGAATTATCGGATTGTCGTTATTCTCTAAAACCCTACCCGATCCAAATATCCTCCCACTTCCTTTCATCTTTAACCCCCCATTTTCGTGTCATTTGGTATCAGAGCCATAAATCCCTCCCCACCTTCCTCTTTACATCTGTTTTTATGTGATTTTAAGATTGAATAATGGCCTTGAGAAGTTGTTCCAGCCATCAACCAAAATCTGTCATTAGTTATCCGAAGAGTGCTTAGTACTCAAGCTCGAGAAAAGGAACTCCAACGAGAGAACATCTTTCATACTAGGTGTTTGATCCAAGAAAAGGTATGCTCACTTATTATTGATGGTGGTAGTTGAACTAACGAAGCATCTCGGGATTTAGTTGATAAACTTAAGTTGAAAACTAGTTTGCATGCGCGGCCTTATAAATTACGTTGGATCAATGATGAGTAAGACCTATAGGTTACCGAGCAAGTATGCATTGATTTCTCTATTGGAAGTTACAAAGATAAGGTGATGTGTGATGTGGTTCCCATGAGTGCAAGCCACTTATTACTCGGGAGACCATGGCGATTCGATCGGAGAGTTATGCATGATCGTTTTTCAAATCAATATTCCTTCAAATTCAACGGAAGATCATTCAAATTAGTTCCTCTCGAACCGGCTCAAGTGGCCAAGGATGAACTTATTAAGAAGGAGAGCTTGGCCAAAACAAATTTGTTTATGCCTCAAAAGAAAGAAGAAGAAGTTAAACCGGTCGTTGAAAAAGAAGCCGAACAAGTGGAAGAAATTGTCGGTATTGAGGATAATCACTCCTCCAAGGAATCTGAAAACTCTTGTGCTATCTTGGAGCCCCATCACGAGCCTAACCAAGAAGAAAAGATTGTGGATCTTCCGTTGGCAGCAAGTATTGAAGAAGGAACCTCAATAAAGATAGACCTCCAACAAGCCGGGATCGCCCACCCTATGTCTTGAACGACCATGAACCAACCCTTCGGGTATGTAGATCCAATATTTAAAGCAACCTCTCATCCTTGCATGGAATGGAAAAATGATTTTGAAGAGCTTGTAATGGAATACCATTGTATCCAAGTAGACCGAGAGGATGAAATGGTCAAACCGAACAAGGTTGTGGCCAAAAGGTATGATCCATTTAACCAAGTGCTTAATTATCTTCATGAGATTGGCTGGATAGATAGTGGACATTTTAGTGATGTTGACGTGAACTTTTTGAAGAAGAATTTCGTGGTTGTTTTCGAGCATGCAAATTTTGGAGCTAAGGAACTTTTCTTGCAAAATTATGAACTTGCTTTGCTTAGTTGCAAAATTGAGAAATTAATGAGGGACAACTTATTTGGAATTACACATGATGATTTTAGAAGCTTTTTGAATTTCGATACATTTTGTCTACATGAACCATGGTCATTGGATACAAAAGCTTGGTGTGATGAGATACTAAATACTCGTGATCTTGAAGTTGGTACAACGGCCTTTAAAACTATTTTGCTTCCTTGGAATAAGATTATGATTGATCATGTCATTGAGAACAAGGAGAAGTATACAAGTGCGTGGTTTATTCTCTATTTTAAGATGGAAAAGTTTTCAACCAACCTTATGTTTTGGATATTATTTTTATCTTGGGATGAACGTTTAGTTTGGGAAGAAACACATGGACGAATTTGGGTTATCAACTTCTTTTGGTGGTTAAATGGTTTACAACTTCTCATCCTTCTAACATGTGGTGATAATGTGAAGTCTTGGTGTAACGTCCCATTTTTCCCTTGCTAAATTTTTTTTTTTGTAAACACATGTACTAACTTTTAACAATTTAAGGTAAAACTTATCAATTTGAAATCCTTGAGATAAAATACAGCGGAAGACTTTTATTTAACTTCATCAAAATCAATTATATTCGTAGTAAGTAACCCAAAACATACTTGTACCTTAACATTAAGACCAAGTTATTACAAAACATTTATAAACTAAAAATAATATTATACATTAGTTTTCAAACAAAACCTTTCCATTTACATGAGCCACCCACCGGTCAAAATCGCACTAACAGCCACAATCTTCAACAATGGACGTACTTCACCACCTCGAGCATCTATCAGTGGTAAGTAGAATCCACAGTATTTATCTCATCACCTACATTAGAAAGCTAATCTAATGAGCCTAATGCTCAGTAAGTTAATCCATAATAATAAAACATTTATGAGACCTTTATGCATATGCTGCTTTATAAAAATAATGCAGTTTCAGTATCGTTTATTTCGTTTCTTTTCTTTCACTTAACAGTCCAGTTAATGTGGGTAATACCATCTAGGAGAGAGTAGGCACCATCTGGTCCAACCTCTTTGGACAGCCAAACTCAACCTCGCCCAACATGTAACTATTCATGTACATTTCGTTCATTTCATTTCTTTCATTATTTGATCATTGAAGGTACCACGGGAGAGAGTAGACACCATTTGGCCTCCCTCGAGGTAGTCTAACTCGAGCTCCTCCCTCAACGACCCGTTGCATATTATCATGAAAATCATGCATGCAAATCATTTTCGTATTTTTCTTAAAACCATGATGCATGAACAATTAAAATGCATGAACATGTTAACATGCAATAAAATATACAATTCAAACATTGCAAGCATTCTAAACATGCATCTTTATTCTAATACCAAAAATCAATCAATCATCAAACATGGCACACAAACATATCCTCAGAGGTCTGTGTATTGTGCATTACACCCCAAACAATCCAGCATATTCCAAAATCATAAAATCCTAATCTTTGTAATGTAGTCCCCTTAGGGCCAATCACATGCAACATTAACTTACCTTAGCTGTTTTCTTGAATCAATCCACTTGAGTCCCCTTTTAATCCAATAAATGACCTAAACATATAAATCATATAAGGATCAGAAATTGCATAAAGTCTTAACTTTCTATTCCAACTTCAAATGACTATCACTTCCTCGATAGTGATCCATTTCTGATGATCAAGGTTTCAAATCGTTCTTTAAGGAGTCTACTATAACTTCTTAGAAGACAAAAAATCCAGAAAATGAGCGTATGAATTGGTTAAAATTCATAACTGGTCGACCGCATAAAACAAGGTGTCGACCGCTGCTTAAAAACAGGGAGCATGCCTTCTGAACAAAACGGTCGTCCGAATTCCTCTCCAGTTTTTGTCTACAAATTACAACATCCATAACTTTGTCTACATAGCTTCGAATTGAGTTATTCAAACGGCTATAGATTATTCAAAGAGTCTAATTTAACTCTTATGATGGACATAAACTCCAATTCGTAATACATATTGACCGAATCTCCAAAACTCTAACTTTGTACATAATTGACTGATTTTCTAACAATCTACATGAAATCCTTCATTTTTATCCATCAATTCAACCAATACCATCATATAATCCTTACTGAACCTAAAAGAAACTCAAAGGATAGAAAAATTACCTTGAACCTCAGCTTCCACAAAAACTTCAGAGTTTTCGACACCTTGAGGAATGACTAGCGGTCGACACCTTTCATGATTTGAATTGAAAAGTCAGCAACAACCTTGAGGAATGCTATCGGTGGACGTAAAGGAAAGGTTGATTTTGTTTAATTAAGAGATAAGAAGGCATGGTCTGCCATTTCCCTACCAGGATGACTCCCTCTCCCTATTTTACTTTAAGTTATCACGTCTTGACGAGGGGAGAGTGAGATGGAGATAGAAAGAAGTATTGTGAGGTGAAAACTCTGAAGTTTTCATGGAAGCTGGGGTTCAAGGTAATTTTTCTATCCTTTGAGTTTATTTTAGGTTCAGTAAGGATTATATGATGGTATTGGTTGAATTGATGGATAAAAATTAAGGATTTCATGTAGATTGTTAGAAAATCAGTCAATTATGTACAAAGTTAGAGTTTTGGAGATTCGGTCAATATTTGTTACTAATTGGAGTTTATGTCCTTTATAAGAGTTAAATTGGGCTCTTAGATTAATTCATAGCCATTAGAATCACTCAATTTGAAGCTATGTAGAAAAAGTTATGGACGTCGCAAGTTAGTGTACAAAAACTGGGGAGAGTTTGGGTCGACCCCTTGTGTTTGGGTCGACCAAAACTCGATTTCAGAAACGCGACGTCTCTGTTTGTCAACATGGGTCGACCCCTCATAGTTTGGGTCGACCCAAATAGGGGTTCAAACAGTGAATGCCCTATGTTTTGTCCACGTAAGTCGACATGCTTTGGTTTTCTGAATTGGGAGTCTTCTAAGAAGTTATAGTAGACTTCTTAAGGAACAATTTGACACCTTAATCATCAGAAATTGATCAATATAGAGGAAGTTATAGATGTTCAAAGTTGGAACAGAAAGTTAAGACTTTATGCAAATTCTGATCCGTATATGATTTATAGTTTTAAGCCATCGATTGGATTAAAAAAGAGACTCAAGTGAATCAACTCAACCTAGCTGCTAAGGTAAGTTAGCATTAAGATTATTTGGCCCTTAAGTGGGACTACATTGCAAAGATTAGGATGATTATTTGATGTGTGCTGCTTGTTTGTTGCATGACATGTTTGGTGATGAATGCTTATTTTAATGTTATGTGATGTGATTAAGTGATGTTTTCATGTTCATATGGTCATGCATCATAGTTTTACAAAACGTCCACGAACTATTTTCATGCATGGTTTTACAACGTAGTTGGAGAGGTAAACGAGGTATGATTTGTGGTATGGGACGCCAATTATGTTTCGTCTCAGATGAATTAAGAACTTGAACATAAGAAACAGTAAAGTAAACGACCGGTGGAACCACGAGGTGGAGAGCTCGGTCTCGAGGACTGGGTGGAACCACGAGTTGCGGAGCCGGATTGATAAGTAATAATAACGAAATAAAGAAGATATGAAACCTAAGATACATGAATGAAAATGTGCATTGTTTTAACGACATAACATACTCATGCATTGCATTTTATAGTTATGCTTCTTACTGAGCTTTAGGCTCATAGTTTAGGCTTTGCAATGTAGGAAATATAATGGAGAAAAGGGTGCAAGTGACTGATCAAGGAATTAGAGCAGAGAAGTGTTCAAAATGATATAGTTTATTGAGCAACGACCGACGGGGAGTGATGTAATACACACACAGATGTTTTATAAAAATGTTTTGAATGTTTTGAAGATGTAATTAAATGTATACCCTTATTTTCATGTGATGGATTTCAAAGCTTTTGAAATGAATGTATTTTAAGTTAAAGTAATTGTCTTCCGCTGTACGTTTTAAGTTATTGAATGCTTATGGATTTTTTATAACAGTGGAACACAAATCGTTATTTACAGGAAATATATGTTTTTAAATTTGACGGTTTTCCTTTTAAATAATTTAAAAATTAAAAGAAAACGAGTGTTCCACTAAAGTAAGTAAAGTAAGTAAGTAAGAATCCAGTAACGGACCGGTTCTCGGGCTGCCTGCGAGTAAGTAAAGTAAAATCAAGTAAAGTAAAGTAAGTAAGCAAGTAAGGTAAAGCAGAAAGCGGCGTCTCGGGAATCGGGTCGTTACAATACTAGTACACTTTAAGTTTTTCTTTACTCATCTAAGTGTTCAGCAAATTTTGATAAACCTCAAAACGTCTTCTAAATATATTTGTCTCTTACCTCCTTAACTAATTCTTCTCAAAACCCTTACATTCAATCTTCTAGATTTACGAGACTCCCCCTACTTTATACTCTAGGCATATTTTATTTACTTTCTGTCTTTCTCATTTTTAAATCTTGTTTCTCTTGTCGAATCCATAACAAGAACGTCTTTGTCACTGGGGTATAAATCATGGTAGTTTCTTGAAGCCACATACTCACCAGATATATTCATCCTATAATTAGTAGCTCTGACTTCTTTTTCTTGAGTATATTTACTTCCAACTAATTAGTCCTTTAGTATATTTAACCCAACTTACTTCATTACTTTACTTAAACCTAGCAACGATCAAACAATGGACTTCAAACAAACACCAATCAAACCCAAACACTTGGGCCGGTGCACGGTATGATACACCCCAAAAAGAGTATTCTTATTCTAATTATTCATAATCGTAACCAATTCACGTGTTTCTAATTTTCTAACCTTTCCAAATAACTTTATCTGATATACCCCTTGAACATTATTCTCTTTATCACCTTCAACCTACTAATTTACTAATATCCTCAATACCTTAATACCTCAAAATTTAACCAACATTCATCCAATAAAAAGAATCTTTAACACTTAAATCTTAAGGTCACAAATTCTAAAATCAAAATGATGGTTGTTACAAAGAATCTATCTCATCACCTACATTACAAAGCTTATCTAATGAGCCTAACGCTCAATAAGTTAATCCATAATAATAAAACATTTATGAGACCTTTATGCATATGCTGCTTTATAAAAACAATGCAATTTTGGTATAGTTCATTTCTTTTCTTTTATTTCACTTAATAGTCCAGTTAATGTGGGTAATATCGTCTAGGGGAGAGTAGGCACCATTTGGTCCAACCTCTTGGGACAGCCAAACTCAAACCCCGCCCAACATATAACTATTTACGTACATTTCGTTCATTTTACTCTTTCATTGGTTTGATCATTGAAGGTACCACGGGAGAGAGTAGACACCATTTGGCCTCCCTCGAGGCAGTCTAACTCGAGCTCCTCCCTCAACGACCCGTTGCATATTATCATGAAAATCATGCATGCAAATCATTTTCGTATTTTTCTTAAAACCATGATGCATGAACAATTAAAATGCATGAACATGTTAACATGCAATAAAATATATAATTCAAACATTGTAAGCATTCTAAACATGTATCTTTATTCTAACACCAAAAATAACTCAATCATCAAACAAGGCACACAAACATATCCTCAAATAAATAAAGGTCGGTGTATTGTGCATTACACCCCAAACAATCCAGAATATTTCAAAATCATAAAATCCTAATTTTTTGTAATGTAGTCCCCTGTAGGGCCAATCACATGCAACATTAACTTACCTTAAATCCTTATCCTTATTAAAAAACTTGATCAATATGTTGTTGCACTTGAAAACCTAAAACACAAGTAACATAATTCATTAATTTTAAAGTATCACTTTGGTATAACATGATCTTTAATCAATTGTAACTTTAGCTACACTAATCCAAATAATGAGATTAAGGTGTCTGAATGTTTCTTGAGATGTCTAATCCAATTCAATAGAAGACATCAAAGTAATTTGAAGCATCTAAACATACGTTATACACCTAATTCAAAAACTATCCAGAATACATTATTTTCGAGTAACTGTTGCATAACAGAAACTTCAACCGGTCATAACTTAAGTTATACTTCTTGTTTCAAATCATCAGAAGAGTTTCAAGTCATTTGAAAACTTGAACTTCCAGTAAAATTACAAACCCTAAAACTGGCTGATTTTCTCAAAAGTTTTTGCATAATCTTGATATAAAAATCACCAACATGCTTAATTAACCATTCCGAATCAATTCATCAATTTAAAAATGCTCTTAGGGTTAGAATTGATACCTCAGAATACGGAAGATTGAAACCGAAACCCTTGAGTCGTTTGTTTCCTCTTCTTTTCTCCTATTTTCTTCTAGAGTAAACTAACTTGCTTTAAAAATAAAAAATCTTCACCAAAACTTTAATCCAACAAAAGAACCTCACTTAATCTTCCAAAACCAGAGAAAATCAGGAAGAGAGCCAAAGAATTCATAAGTTTCTCAGCTTTTCAAGAGAGTTCTTAGGGTAAAATTACCTTATTATCCAATTTGTCCATGTTAAAATTCATATTTGCCCCTTACTTTTGGTTATATTTGTAAAAATACCTTAATTATCATCTTTTAATCACACATACTTAAATTAATTAATCTAGATTAGTACTAATATAATCTTCAAGATTAACTTAATAAATCATGATTAGTCCTAATATAATCTTCAAGATTAACTTAATTAATCATGATTAGTAAACCTTAATGACCTCTTAATCATTCACTAATTACACCTTCATCATTATTAGGCACTAATCTAATAGTGACATGTAGCACTTTCTTATTGCTTCACTACTTTAATATATAAAATCATAATTTACATTTAATAATATTCTATGATTAGTATTTATTCAAATTATATCATTGATTAAGGAGGAAATGTAAGGTGGAGGTGTCATATCCTTTAACTATGGTTAGCTTTACTAATTAATTTAGATTAGTATTAACTTAAGTTTCAAGGCTATTAATACATAAACATATATATTAAGATGTTAGGATCTTGTTCCTTCAAACAGTTTGGGTATTACACTGAGTCTACGGTTCCAGGGTTCACAGGTTAAAGGATCAGGGTTCAACGTTTTATTGTACCAAGGATCAAGGTTCTACGGTACTAGTGTTCGAGTTTCCATGGTTTCAATTTCTAAGGTTGAAGGTTTCAGGGAGGGTTCCAGGTCTAGCTTTCCAGGGTTTAATTATTATGGTTTCAAGGTTCACAATTCCAATGCTCATGGTTGAGGGTTTAGGGTTCAAGTTCTTGGTTTAAAGTTTAGGGTTCATGGTTCAAGAGGTTCTAGGGTCCAAAATTCAAGGTTCAAGGTTCAAGGTTCAATGGTTAATGATTTAGAGTTCAAGGATCAATGATTAATGATTTAGGGTTCAAGGTTTGTTTAGGGTTCCAAGGTTCAGGTTTTAGGTTCAAGGTTTAAGGGTTTTATGTTTCCGAGGTCCAAGTTTAAGGGTTCCAAGGTTCAAGGTTCTAGGGTTCCAAAGTTTAGAGTCCAGGGTTTTGGTTCAGGGTTCCAAGGTTTAAGGTTAAATGCTTAAGGGTTTCCAGGTTTAAGTTTCAGGGTTATAGGGTTATAGGTTCCAATTTTCAGGGTTACAGCATTTAGGGTTTAGACTTCCAGGGTTTAAGGGTTCCAAGGTTCACGGTTATATCATCGACGGTTCAGGGTTCCAAAGTTCTAGAATTAAGAATCTACGGTTTTAGGGTTCAAGGCTTAGTGGTCGATGGTTCAAGGGTTTTATGGGTCAAAGTGTTGGGTTAAGGTTTAAGGGGTTCTAACTTACAAAGTTCATAGTTTAGGATACGAGGGTCCAGGTTTTAAGGTTTAAGAGTTTCAATGTTTGATGGTTCAGAGTTTTGGGTTCACGACAAAGGGTCAAGGTTTAGGGCATAGGGTTTAGAGTCCCAGTTCAAAGGTTCAAAGTTCAAGGTTGAATGGTTTTTAGGGTTCCAAAGTTAAAGGATCAAGGGTTTAGGGTTCCACGTTCAAAGTTCACGATTAATGGTTCTAGGGTTTTAGTGTCCAAGCTTTATGGTTTCTTTTTCAAGGGTTTCAATGTACATGGTCCAAGGTTTAGGCTTCTTGGTTAAGGGTCAGGGTTCTAGTGTCCAAGGTCCACGGTTCAAGGTTTATGGTTCTAGGGTTCAAGGTCCTAGAGTTCTAGAATTCAAGGTTAAAGGTTCAAGGTTCAAGGTTACAAGGATCAAAGTTTTAGGGTTCAGGGTTTATAGTTCTAGGGTTTAGGGTTCCAAGGTTTAAGTTTCCATGGCTTAGGGTCCATAATTCTAGGATTTAAGGTTTCAGGATTTATGGGTCAAATGTACAATTCGGGGTTCAAGGTTCCGGGCTGATGTGTTCAAGGTTTTTAGGATCCAAGGTTGAGGGTTGCAGGTTCTAGGGTTCAGGGTCTAGGGTTCCAAGGTTCAGGGTTCATGGTTTAGGGTTCCAAGGCTCACGGTCTAAACGTGTCGGGTTCATGGTACTTTGGTGAAAGGTTTCAAGGTTTGAAGTTTAGGGTTTACTGTTTAAGAGGTTCTAGAGTTAAAAAGTTTAGGGTTTAGAGTTTAAGGGTTTAAGGTTAAAGGATTCAAGGTTCAGTGTTCTTGTGTTCCATGGTCACGGGTTCATGGTTAAAGTGTTTGAGGGTTTATAGTTTAGTGTTCTGGGGTTCCAGGTTATGTATTCCAAGGTTAATGGTTCCAATGTTTAGGGATCCAAGGTTCATGGTTCCAAGTTTTCAGGGTTCAGGGTTTATGGTTCTAGAGTTTAGGGTTCCAGAGTTTAGGGTTCAAGAGTCCAGAGTTCCAGGGTCCAAGGTTAAGGATTCAGGGTTCTAGGGTTCAAGGTTCAAGGGTTTAAAGTTCTAGGGTTCAAGGGTTCATGGTTTAGAGTTTAAGGTTCAAGGTTCTAGGCTTATGGGTTTAGGATTTTGGGTTTAAGGGTTGAGTGTTTTGGTTTCAAGGTTAACGATTCAAAAGTCAAAGGTTCAAGGGTTTTAAGGTCCAAGGTTTAAAGTTCTTGGTTAAAGGGTTATAGGGTACAAGGTCAAGGGTTTAGGAATAAAGATTAAGGTACAGGTTCTTAGGATCAAAGGTCAAGAGTTCAGGGTATTCAAGGTGTTCAAAGTTACGAGTTCAAGGTTCTAAGGTTCCATGCTTAAGAGTTCAAGGATAAGGGTTCAATGTTGAGCATTTATGGTTTCAAAGTTCAAGGTTCTAAGGTTTAAGGTTCATAAGTTCTATGGTTCATGGTTCCAGCGTTAAGGGTGTTAAGGGTTAATAGTTCTATGGTTTCGGGTTCAGTGTTTCAAGGTTCAAGGATTCCAATGTATTGTGTTTAAGGTTCATGGTTCTAGGGTTTAGGGTTGCTCGTTTTAGGGTTCAGGATTCAGAGTTAAGGGGTTTACATTTTAGGGTTCCAATATTCTAGGGTTCAGGGTTCCAAGGTTCAGGGTTAAAGCTTCAAGGCTTCCAAGGTTTAGGGTTTAGGCTTTCAAGGTTCAGGGTTCTATGGTTTACAATTAATAGTTATATGGTTCAGGGTTTAGGGTCTTAGGTTCAAGGATTTAAGGTTCTAGGATTTAGGTGTCCAAGGTTGAAGGGATTTTAGGGTTTAGGGTTTTGGGTTTGAGGTTCATGGTTCATGGTTTAAGGGTTACAGGGTATAAGTTTAAAGATTTAGGGTTTATGGTTTATGGTTGAGGTACATGGTTTCAGGGTCCAAGGTCAAGGGTTCAGAGTGTTCAGGGTTATAGTTGTATGGTTTTAGGGTTCCTTGGTTAAGGGTTCACAGTTTAGTGTTAAGGGTTCCAAAGTTAAGGGTTTTAAGATTTAGGGTTCATAGTTCTATGATTCAAGGTTCCAAGGTTCAGGTTTTTAGGGTTTAGGGTAATAGTTCTAGGGTTCAGGGTTCACTGTTCCAAGGTTCAAGGGTTCTAATATTTAGGGTTCAAGGTTTAGGGTTCTAGGGTTTCGTGTTCTAGGGTTCTAGGGTTGAAGGGTTTGCAATTTTGGGTTCCAATGTGCCGGGGTTAAGGGTTTTCATGGTTTAGGTTTCTATGGTTTAGGAATAAATGTTCAAGGCTTCTAGGGTTCAGGGTTTAGGCTTTCAAGGTTTATCATTCTAGGGTTTAGGGTTAAAATTTCTAGGGTTCATGGTTCTAGTGTTCAGGGTTCTAGGGTTCTAAGGCTTAGGGTTCAAGGGTTCTACGGTTCCATAGTCTTGGGTTTCATGTCTTCAGTTTCTAAGGTTTAGGTTTCCATGGTTAAGTGTCTAGCATTCTAGGGTTTAGGGTATATAATTCCAAGGTTCATAGTCTAGAAGTTCATGGATTGGGTTCTAGGGTCGAAAGTTCATGGTTTAGCGTTCAGGGTTCAAGGGTTAATGATTCAAGGTTCACGATTTCAAGGTTTGGGGTTCATGGTTCCAAGGTTTATGGTTCGGGGATCAGGTTCCGAGTTTCAAGTTTTAAGGGTTTTAGGGTTTCAACGTTGAAGTTTAAGGCTTCTTGGTTTCAGGGTTCAAGGTTTAAGGTTCCAAGGTTCAGGGATCAAGGTTCTGGGTTCAAGGTTCGGAGTTCAAGGTTCAGGGTTCAAGGTTCATGGTTCCATGGTTCAAGCTTTAAGGTTTCAGCATTCTCGGGATCAAGGTTTAAGTTTCCAAGGTTTAGGGATTGGGGTTCAGGGTTCATGGTTCAAAGGTTCAAGGTTTAAGGTTTCATTGTTCCCGAGTTCAAGGTTCAGGCTAATGTTAAGGGTTCTAGGGTTCAAGGTAATGTTCAGAGTTCCAGGGTTCAAAGTTCCAGAGTTCTAGGGTTAAGGGTTTATGGTTCCATGATTTAGGGTTCTAGTGTTAATGGTTCAGTTATCTAGGTAAGAGGGTTTTTGGTTTCAAAGTTCATGGTTCATGTTCCAGGGTCCAAAGTTTAGCATTTAAGGTTTAAGTGTTCAGGTTTTAAAGGTTCAAGGTACGAGTTTTAATGGTTCTAGAGTTCTAGGGTTGAGGGTTTAAGATACCAAGATTTAGAGTTCTAAAATTCCACAGTTCAAGGTTTTGGGTTCCAGGGCTAAGTGTTTATGGTTCTAAGGTTTAGAATTTCAAGGTTCGTTGTTCTAGGGTTTAGGGTTCCAAGGTTCAGGGTTTTAAGGTTCTAGGGTT
>QAOC01006067.1:15505-44661 GCA_003255005.1 Begonia fuchsioides
GTGTTCTTGAGATCCTGTAATATTTCCAAAGATAAAGAAGTTATGAAACCTAAGAAACGTGAATGAAATGTGCATTGTTTTAACAACATGGCATACTCATGCATTGCATTTTATAGTTATGCTATTTACTGAGCTTTAGGCTCATAGTTTAGGCTTTGCAATGTAGGAAATATAATGGAGGAAATTGTACCAATGACTGATCATGAAGATAGAGCAGAAGAGTGTCCAAATGATATAGTTTATTGAGCAACGACTGACGGGGAGTGATGTATCACACACAGATATTTTATAAAAATGTTTTGAGTATTTTGAAGATGTAATTAAATGTATACCCTTATTTTCGTGTGATGGATTTTAAAGTATTTTAGAGTGAATGTATTTCGAACTATAGTCTTCCGCTGTAAGTTTACGTTATTGAATGTTTATGTATTTTTGATAAAGGTGGAATTCAAATGTATGTTTTTATCAAAGATAGTTTTCCGAAATTAAAGTAACGAGTTTTCCACCAAAGTAATGTAAGTAAGTAAGTAAGTAAGAATAGTAACGAACCGGTTCTCGGGCTGCCCGCGAGTAAGCAAAGTAAAGTAAAGTAAAGTAAAGTAAGTAAGCAAGTAAAGTAAGGCAGAAAGTGGTGGCACGGGAATCGGGTCGTTACAAAGGGTTCCTGGATACATGGTCTAGTGTTTAGGATTTATGGTTCTAGGTTCAAGGGTTAAGGGTCATGGTCTAGGCTTTAGGGTTTATGGTTCTAGGGTTCATAGTGTTCATTGTTACGGGTTGAAGGTTACATGGTTCCGGGCTGATGGTTTGAGGGTTAAGGGTTAAGGTTTACAAGGTTCAAGGTTTTAGGGTTCAGAGTTTATAGTCTTATAGTTTGGGGTTATAAGGTTCAACGTTAAAGGGCTTAGGGTTCATAGTTCTAGGGTTTTGGGTTCTAGAATTCATCGGTCCAAGGTTCAATGGTTTCAGAATTCAGGGTTAAAGGTTTGAAGCTTCATGGTTTTAGGGTTCAAGGATCAAGGGTCAAGGTTCTAGTTTCTGAGGTTAAGGGTTGTAGGGTTCCAAGAATTAGGATCTAGAATTTCATGGTTCATGGTTCAAGGTTTAGGGTTCCAAGGTTTTACTTATCAAAACTTCAGGGTTCATGATTATAGTGTGGAAGGGTTTCGAGGTTTTAAGTTAAGGGTTTATGGGTCAAGGGGTTGTAGAGTCCAAAGTTTAGGGTTCAAGCTTTAAGAGTTCAAGTTTAAAGGGTTCGGTGTTCTAAGTTAAGAGTTCTACGGTCAAGGGTTTAGGGTTCCTGGTTTCCACGGTTTATGGTTCAAGGTTTAAGGTCCAAATTTCAAAGGTTTAGGGTTCAGGGTTCCTGTCTTCTAGGGTTCAAGATTCAGGGTTCAATGTTCAAAATTCCAAGGTTCACGGTTCTAAGTTTCATAGTTCAATGTTTAAGGTTCTAGGGTTCAGGGTTCTATGGTTCCAACTTTCACGGTTCAGTGTTTAAGGTTCTAGGGTTCAGGGTTACAGGGTTCAAGGTTCCATTGTCCGGGTTTCCAAGGTTCAGGATTCAAGGTTCCATGGTTTAAGCTTCTAGTGTTCAAGGTTCCAAGATTCACCAGTTCCAAGATTCAGGGTCAGGATTCCGAATTCAAGGTTTAAGGTTTCAAGATTACGAGTTTAGGGTTCAGGGTTTAAGGGTTTAGGGTCCATGGTTTAAGGTTATGGTTCAAGTGTTATAGGGTACAAATCTATGATTCAAGGTTAATGCTTCAGGCTAAGGGTTCTAGGGTCCAAGGTCTTTTGTTTAAGGTACACGGTTCTAGGGTTCAGGGTGCTCAGGGTTACAAGTTTAAGGTTCTAATGTTCCATGCTTAAGGGTTAAGGGCTTAATGCTTAGGGTTCAACATTCAAGGTTCAAAGGTTTAGGGTTCTAGGGTTTATGGTTCATAGTTCTTCGGTTCAAAGTTTTAGTGTAACGACCCGATTCCAAGGACGCCGTCTGCTGCTTTTCTTACTTACTCACTTGACTTTCTTTACTAGCTGGCGACCCGAGAACCGGTCCGTTACTGCGTTCTTACTTACTTACTTACTTACTTACTTACAAAAGTGGAATACTTGTTACTTTTTTCTTTCTAAAACTATATTTAGTTTATAAAATAGTTTACAAGGAAAACCGTTGAATTAAAACATACATACACTTCTTTGTAAACAACGATTTGAATTCCACCTTTTATCAAAAAGACAGAAGCATTTAATAATGTAAACTTACAGCGGAAGATTATAGTTCAAAATACATTCATTTCAAAAGCTTTGTAATCCATCACTCCAAAATAATATATACATTTTAATTACATCTTCAAAACATTCAAAACATTTTATAATATAACTCTATGTGTGTCATGCATCACTCTCCGTCGGTCATCACTCAATAAACTGTATCATTTGGACACTCTTCTGCTCTAACTCCTTGGTCAGTCACTTGCACCATTTCCTCCATTACATTCCTTACATTGCAAAGCCTAAACTATGAGCCTAAAGCGCAGTAAGTAGGATAACTATAAAATGCAATGCATGAGCTGCATGTTTCCGATTGCACTTGGGACATTCCAATATCGGCCCCAGACTTTTAACTTGCTTTCCTTTCCCTTGCTCGTTCGAACTTTCACTTGGCATTTTCATCCCACGCACTGGTTGTCATTGTTTACTCGATTGCGGTTGGATTTCTCAAAAGAACCATCTTTGGGATGTTCCCGGTTGTTGCTTCACCAACTTTGATTCTGCTTCCTCAAGGTCTAGGGCCTTGGAAACAACCTTCGAATATTGAGCACCTCTGATCCCCAAGTCTTTATTCCTTTATAAATTTCTGGTTTCAATCCTTGTACAAACTTCTCAACTTTATCTTCATTGGTTGCCACCAGCTATGGAGCAAACCTTGATAGGCCTTCAAAACTTCGTACATATTCAACTACTGATCCCAACTACTTCAGTTAAATAAACTCCATTTTCTTTTTATTCTATTCAGCTCTACTAAAAAATTTGTCATAGAAAATTTTCTTGAATTGAGCCCATGATAGCTCTTGAACATTGGTAGTTACCTCAACAGTATCCCACCAATTCCTTGCATCCATAGTCAGCAAGAAGGTTGCACAATTAACTTTTTCTCCTTCCTCAATCTTAGCATACTGAAATATCTTCTCCAAGGAATGAATCCACTCTTTAGCCAACACAGGGTCTGTGGGCTGTCCATTAAATGATGGAGGATTCATTTTCCTAAATCTCTCACAGCTCAGCTCTCCAGCATTATGATTTCGTCCATTTCCTTGCTCTTCTGGATTCATCATTCGCTCCAATTATTGAAACTGGCGGTTAACCAACTCTGACAGTTGGTTAATAGCAGCCTCATTAGTTCCCTCCTCTGGAATATTTCTTCTTCCTCCCCTCATAGTCCTTCAATTACCAATCAGATCGTTAGTGTTAGTACTCCAAAATAAGCATTTCTCTACCTTAATCCTTTTATAACATAGAAGTAGGCAAATGATAACAGTTATTGAGTTATCTAAAGAACCGACCTAACTCAGTGCATTAAGAACTTCAATATTAGAACAGTAAAGCAAATGGTTATTACAGGCCTGAACACTCCAAGCAATAATGTAAGTGGGCCCAGTAGAAGTTGAAGTAGGTGGAGGGCAGTGTTCTTGAGATCCTGTAATATTTCCAAAGATAAAGAATATATGTAACCTAAAAACATAACTGTAAGAAAATCTCGTATTGTCAACGAATTTTACTGCATAATTAAGAACTAGCAAATCTCGTATTGTCAACGAATGTTACTGGGCGTTATAGCAACTTACATGATTATAATCCCCGAGTCAACAATAGCAAGGGCAAAAATGCTCTAACATGCCTTCCCGGCTAAAACGAGCTACCCATTTGCGACTAGTGGGGATTACAGATCACATAAAATTGATTAATTCCCAACCGCGAAGTATTGAGACTACAAGTTCTTAATTCACAACCGCGACTTATTGAAGTTTTCAGACAGGTATGAAAAATTAATACATTAATTCTTAGGTTGCTTGGATTTGGATTTATTTCCAAAGGATCTCTTCTTCGAGTATATAGGCTGGAATACCACCAGGTTGCGAGCTATTTTAGCCCATAGGATTCGTTCATGAATCAACCGGGGGTTTAACAATGCCACGTATTTGTAGTGATCTTCAATTATCTTTATTCAAAAACTTTTCTTCAATTAGCCTTTGCGCGGTCTATCGCCTTTTTCTCGAATTTAGTCGTGCGCGGACTATTGCCACATTCAAAGTCGATCTCATAATGTTATCAATATTTTGAATAGAAACAAAAAGATTGCCTGAACCTCATCTTTTCTCTCTTTCAGCTTACTATTTTGTTGTTTGGCTAAAATTGTTGTAATGTCTTCAATATCTAGTTCTTCTTTTAATATTAAGAATTCTTCAATGGAAGAATATGAGATAGCTAATCAGCTAAATAAATGGTCAATACCATCAATTAAACCAAAAACGATAATCGGTATGTTTAATTTGAAAGCTAAAATGGTAATAAAAACCATGGAACAAACAATATGTTTGGAAAATAGCGATGAGATTTTAAATCTCGTTAAAACTCAAGACTTATTGTCTTATAAAAATAATTTTAAATTTATGCATATCGGTTGTGTGCAAATAGCATTTAAACCGTTAACTTTGTTAGGTATGAATGCTTATATTCAAGCAACACTTAGAGATGCTAGGTGTTTAGATTGGACTCCATCTCTAATGGGAGTTATAGAGACTAGCCTCTGTCATGGACCAGTCTATTTTAATCTATATCCTAATTTAACTCTATCTCTTACAGATAGAAATTTAAACAAATCACTAAATCTTAGAATTTTAACCAAAGGTTATAATTTTGAGTCTGGATCTGAAACGGTCGCAATTATTTACCGAATATATTATAAGGTCATGAATACCTTAGCTCCTTAGATAATGGAAATTAGCCCTTTAGGAAAAACCGTATTAATAGATACGAATTTAACTACGTCAAACGTAGCAGCTCCTAGGTTAATAACATGGGATGAAATCGAATTTCCAGAATCTTGGATAATAGATAATGCGGTTCCTCTAAAACCGAAATCAAACTTTTTAATAGAAAATGTTTTAGAAACCTCAGACGGTAAAGTTAATATTAACTTCAACCGGCCATTATTAAGGTCATATTCATCAAATAAATTACCTTATTCAATCTCAATTCCAGAATCCTCTAGACATTCTACCAGTCGAATGACTAGTTCTCCCCCAAATTTAAAGGGTAGAAGGATTCATAAAAATTTACAAGATCTAGAAGATTTAGAAGATAAATCTTCCGAATTAAATATTAATTTAGAAGGTATTTCTTAGTCAAAAAATAAAATACCTCACGGAATTTACGGAGAAAATAACTCTCCAACGGTCAGTGAAATTAATAATTTCACCATTTAAAACTTTATGGATTTTACAATTGATAAACCATTTTTAAATAAAGAATTTGAAAAGCCTAAAAATGATATTTTTAGAAAATGGTATTTTAGCAAATTTGATAAAGTGAAATTAGAACACTTTAAACAAGAATATTACGCTTATTTAATAATTCAACGAGAACAAATTCATTTTACGAATTGGTTTAGTGGTAACTATGGTTACTATTTTAATGCCAATGATAGACCTTCAATAGAAGTTTTAAATTCTTTAATAACAAATTGGATGACAGTAGATGGTAGGACAATTGCGTCTCAATACCCACCTACCGAATCATTAAAATTAATATCTTCAGCTTCAACTTCTGGTAATCCTGTAGAACTAGAAACGAATGCCTATGTTAAAAGTGAAGATCAATTTTCTAAAATATATAAACAGAATAATTACACTAATCTGTCCATACAAATTGTAGGAAAACAATTAACCCGAATAGAAGAAACTTTAGATTCTTTAAAAGAAGAATCTAAACCAAAAAATTATCCAATTAGAAGTGAGACATATATAAAACCTCCACTTCCTTTAAATAATTTTAAATTAGCCAATCATCTAAAAATGACTTCATAGAAGAAATTCAAAGAAGGATTAATCAGTTAGATATTTATGAAAAAATTAAAAATAATAATATTAATGTTCTGAATGAACCTAGTTATAGTAATATTCTGGAAAATAATTATTCAGATTCTTCATCTTCTTCAGAAGAAAATAACGAAAAAAATATATTGCAAACTCAAACTATGTTTGAAGATATGCAAAATAATTCGAATAATAAAGAAATTCAAATAAATAAAATTGGATTTTCTCGAGAATCTAAAAGAAATTGGGATGGTCTTCATAGTAAATATTACTATCAACGTCCTACTCCAATGGATCTTCTTTACGAAGAAGATTCCTTTCAATCTCAAAAATCGTATCTCTCAAAAATCGTATCATGGAAAAACAATTTATGAGTGGAATATAGATGAGAAATCTGAATATCAGTTTTTTGAATTAGTACATCAAATGATGATGCATAGCACTGTTTGTAAACAGTACGGTAATAGTGATAAACAAGTAGCTATTTTTATAACTACTAGGTTTACCAGAACCCTTAAGGGATGGTGGGATAATATCCTTACTCTTAATCAAAAGACAAAAATCTTGACCGCTCAAAAAATAATAAAACAAGAAGATCAAACTACGATAAATCAAGAAGACGTTGTTTATACTTTGATGCAAACAATAATCTTACATTTTGTCGGCAATTGGCAAAATCAAAAGGAAATTAGTAGACAATTACTACAAAATCTTAGGTGTCCATCTTTAACTCATTTTAGATGGTATAAGGATGTATTCCTTACTAAAGTGATGCAGAGAACCGATGGTAATAACGACCATTGGAAAGCCAAATTTATTGATGGCTTACCTAATCTTTTCGCCGAAAGAATTAGAAAAACTCTTAGGGATAAAAATGATGGTATAAATATTTTGTATCATCAGAATACGTACGGTCAATTAATAGGAACCATAATTCAAGAAGGATTATCTCTCTGTAATGATATTAAATTGCGTAATCAAGTGAAAAAACAGAATATCTCTGGTAAAAATGAATTAGGAATTTTGCGATCAATTTGCATTTAATAATGATAAAATTGATTATCCAACTAAAATTCCTAAAGAAAGGAATTATAAAGAAAGAAAATATCATAAAAAGAGAGCTAAATATAAAGACATACTTCCTAAAAATGAATCTTCTAATAAGAAATTTAATCCCGATTATAAACCTAAAAGGTTTAGAAAATATAAAGATAAAACTTCACGTAAAAAATCTATTACGTGTTATAAATGTGGTAAGTAAGGCCACTATTCAAATAGATGTAAATTTAAAGATAAATTAAATAACCTGAATCTAGATGAAGGTTTAAAAATTCAATTGGCAAAATTGCTATTAAATTCTTCCTCTGAAGAAGAAAATTCAGAAGACAAAGAAGACGAATATTCTTCGTCTGATTCAGAATCCTCAATAAAAAATTGCAATTGTAATTTAATCAATTCTCAAAATAATAATTTAGAAAAGTCTAATGTATAAAGTCATTATTGAAATGAATGGATTATCAATTAATGTCTTAACTAATGACCAGACAGAATATTTAGATCTAATAGATCAAATTACCGAACCTGATTTAAGAAGAAAACTTCTAGATAATACTAAAAATGTTTCTCCAAATCCGCCTCCAATACAGGAAGCCTATACTCTAAAAGAAGTCTTCAATAGATTAGAAAATAGAGCCCCTACTTCGTCAATCATGATAAATGATTTAAAAGGTGAAATAAACCTTATAAAAAATGAAATTGCTCAATTAAAAACAGATATGTTTTATCTTCAAGAAAGCAATTTGTCTTTAGAACAAAAATTTACTGAAGCAATACTAAAAACAGAAGCACTAATACCTTCCGAAAATAAGGTAGATCAGGTATCACCTTATATTAATATTTTGAATAGAGAAAATTTATCAAAATGGTTTATTCAAATAACCATAGTTATTAATAAGGAATATTCCATTAAAAATATTCCTGCTTTAATTGACACAGGAGCAGACCTAAACTGTATTCAGGAAGGATTAGTTCCTACACAATATTTCAAGAAAACTTCTCAAGCGTTATCTAACGCTAGTGGGAAGAAAATGTCAATTAGTTTTAAATTAACTAACACTTTTATATGCAACAATGGAATTTGCATACCAAGTAATTTTGTTCTAATAAAGAACTTATCTCAAATGGTAATTTTAGGAATTCCATTCATATCTCAAACTTTACCTTGGGATAAATTAGATAATTCAGGGATTTTTGGTCATTTCAACGGTCAAAAAATAATATTTAATTTTATTCAAAATTCACAAATTAATGTGACTAATAAAGATCTTATTTATAATAAGGAACAACAAATTAATTTGTTAAGAAATGAAATTACCTTTTTATCTATTGATGAAGAGTTAAAAAATCAGAAAATTAGAGATCAAATTTCTATAATCGAAAATGAATTTATTTCTGAAATATGCAGCGATATTCCAAATGCTTTTTGGAATAGAAAACAGCATATTATTAATCTTCCCTATAATGACGATTTTTCAGAAAAATTAATTCCGACAAAATCACGTCATAGTGAAATGAAACCCGATCTTCTTTCATTTTGTAAAAAAGAAATAGAAGATTTATTAATAAAAGGGTTAATTAAGAAAATCTTACTCTCCTTGGAGTTGTACAGCATTTTATGTAAATAATGCTGCTGAAAAGGAAAGGGGAACTCCTCGTTTAGTAATAAACTACAAGCCCCTAAATGATTTTTTAAAATGGATACGATATCCAATCCCTAATAAAAAGGATTTATTAGATCGTTTATTTAATGCCAAAATATTTTCAAAATTTGATTTAAAATCAGGTTATTGGCAGATCCAAATAAATGAATCTGATAAATATAAAACCGCTTTTACGGTCCCTTTTGACATTACGAATGGAACGTAATGCCATTTGGATTAAAAAATGCACCTTCTGAATTTCAGAATATTATGAATGAAATATTCAATTCGTATTCTGATTTCATAATAGTATATATTGACGATATTCTAGTATTTTCTAACAATATAAGTCAGCATTTTAAACATTTAAAATGTTTAAAAACTATAATAAAGAAAAACGGTTTGGTAATATCTAAACTAAAAATGAAATTATTTCAGACCACCATTAGATTTTTAGGTCATAATATTTCTAAAGGAACAATAATTTCAATAAATAGAAGTATCGAATACGCCTCTAAATTTCCTGATATAATATTAGATAAAAATCAATTACAGAGATTTTTAGGCAGCTTAAATTATTTAGCTGATTAATATAAGAATTTATCTAATGATACTGCCATCTTGTATAATCGTCTTTCCAAGAATCCTGTAGCTTGGACAGATAATCATACAAATAGTATCAGACTAATTAAGTCTAAAATTAAAGAACTTCCTTGTCTAAATTTGGAAAATTCTGACTATTTTAAAATAGTCGAAACAGATGCCTCTAATTTCGGTTTCAGAGGAATATTAAAACAATTAAATCCTCAATCTCAAAAAGAAGAATTAATTCGATTCTACTCAGGTACTTGGCGAAATGCCCAAGTTAATTATTCTACTGTTAAAAAAGAAATTTTAGCAGTAGTAAAGTGTATCATCAAATTTCAAGATGATTTATTAAATAAAAAATTCCTCTTAAGGATTGATTGCTCTGCAATTAAACAAATACTTAAAAAAGATATTAAAAATTTATCATCCAAACAAATTTTTGCCAGATGGCAAGCCGAATTATCTGCCTTTGATTTTGATATAGAATATATTAAAGGCATTAATAATTCGTTACCTGATTTTTTATCTCGTGAATATTTGCAGCATGGCTAATCATGGTCGTGGTCGAGGGCGTGGAATGCCACACTTCCCTTCTCTTCCTAATTCGGAAGAAATCGATCTTTGGAGAATTTATAATCATAAAGTCTCTAAAATAAAAAAATTTAAGGGAGAATCTTCTCGTCCTAATAAGGGAACAAATTTAGCAAATAAGGCTGATAAATATTCGGAAGTTTTAATTACAGAACCAATTTTTCTTGAAAATAATGAAAAGGAATTAATTTTTTCTGTTGAATTTGACCAATCTAAGGAAATTTCAGATCCTTGGCAAATCAAGAAATATTATCTTGATTTTAATAATTCCGCTTTTGCCAATGGCAAGAATCGGGTCTTTTATGTATCGATTCTTATTGAAACAGAATCTATAGAGATTAATCATAATCTCAATAAATCTTCTGGCATTAATCCCAGTATTAGCTATAGTAAAGCATTAATCCGTAAAGTGCTTTCTCCCTCAATGTTGGGATTTGATCTTTCTCGATCCCGAAAATTGAATTCGGGAAAAGAGTTTAATTATTGGGATTATATTGAAGCTTGGAATCAAGCTTTCCTTTATCAAAATAGTCAATTAAAGCATACTTGATTTTTTAAGATATGCTTTGATGCTAATACAGCAAAAATTCCAAATTGGTTTTTCTCTTGGTGGCTCAAATATGCCCCCCAAATTTTTATTCTGCCCGACCTTGTTCTTGAAGCCTTTCGTTCTTGGTCCGCCGAAAATCCAAAATTTAAAAAGCACAATTGCTTGGGTTATGACACTATGTTATTCTTCTCCGAATTTGGATTCCCATGGATCTTTAAATGGGATATAATTAAAGGATTTGATAAAGTAGGTCTTCCTGCTCTTTATCGAACCTTTCACTCTCGTTGGTGGACTAAATACGATTCCATCTCTGAGAAAGTTGCCGAAATTCAAATGGCAACTAAGCAATTCAAATCTTTAGAAGCGCTAACTAGTGCTCCGTCCAATAAAACCAAAAAATTAAATCCTTTTGAAGCCATCAAAATTCAGCTTCATCAAAATTTTCCTTTAATTTCAGAGGACGAATTATTTTCTAAATGCATGGAATATTTAAAAACAGATTTTGTTGAATCTTTTAAATCAAAAGATCTTTCTTCAAAGATGAGTATTTCTTCCAATGAAGAAGAGTCGAATAGATTCCACTGCCTTGGTGGGCAGGCTCAGCCTGTTGACGACTCATCTGCTGATGTAGGAGACTTTTGGGACTCCTTGACCGATCTCATATCTCAGCACAAATCTCAGCAACAATCTCAGCACCAATCCGACAGGGCTAAAATGAAGCAGCCTTTGGAGGTAGAATCCGACGAATCGTCCACATAAATCAACCTCTTGTGAGTCATCTGGGACCCACCCTCTTTTTTTTTGTCGGCCAATTATGACCGCTTTTCCTATTTACTTTTTAATGTTTTTGTTTTATTAGGCCACTATGGTCCACCTTGTACTATTTGCTTTTTGACTTCTGTCTTTTTACTGTTTCATTTGTCTACATAAAGAGAGTGCCACTCTATTGTTGGTACATCGTTTATCTATCTATGAAAATATTTTCTCTCAACTCTGAGCACTCTCTCTCTCTCTCTAACCCTTTACCTCTGGTTCACTCCTCTCTTCTCCCGATCCTCCTTCCTTATTTTTAAGCTCACTTGGTGTAAGTAGGGCCCGACTGCATATTGTTTTATAAACAACATAGTCATATTCATGCATTTTTATAGTCATGCTACTTACTGAGCTTTAGGCTCATAGTTTAGGCTTGCAATGTAGGGGATGTAAGGGACGGATGGGTGCAAATTACTGATCAAGAACTTAGAGAAGAGGAGTTTCCAAATGATACAGTTATTGAGTAACGACCGGTGGGGAGTGACGACCAATGGGGAGTGACATATGGGCACACACTATCATATTTGAAAATGTTTTGAAAGTTTTGAAGATGTAGTTAAATTGTATATATCATTTTGGAGTGATGAATAACAAAATTTTCAGAAATGAATGTATATTAAGTTAAATTATTTTCTTCCGCTGTATGTTTAAAGTATTAAATGCTTATGAATTTTACTTATAAAAGGTGGAATTGAAATTGTTATTTATGAAGAAATGTATGTTTTTCAATTTGACGGTTTCCCTTTTTAGCTATTTTTATAAAACGACACATGATTTAGAAATTAAAGTAATAAGTGTTCCACTAATGTAATTAAGTAAGTACTTAAGAACACAATAACGAACTGGTTCTGATGTGCCCGAGGACTCCCACCCACTGGAAGGCATGGTGACCCGCAGCCGTGCAAGGCGTCTTTCTAATTTGTTTGTTGATTTTGCAGGGACATTATTACCTCCAAGAGGTCTCTTGGATGCTCCCACTTCTGTTGACAAAGAGCTCCTCAAGCATTGCTTACAATGGGAGCATGGAATGAGGGAGACAACCACCGAAGTACCAAGAGCACCTCCGTCCGAGGCATCCCACCCGAGGGTGCACCAAGCCGAGGCCTAGTGGATTGCTCTCCTTGGCATTCTTCATTCTAACAAGAGGATATCATAGCAAGGGGAGGGCTATTTGGTCATCACGTGGTCATGTATATATATATATGTTTGATGTAGTTTAAAGTTGTATCCAATTTTTGGGTTAAAGCGTTGTTAGGTGTTGGTTTAGATTGGACCAACTTGCTAGGTTTTGGTTCAGTTTGGACCAAGTCAAGTTCCTTCTTGTTAGGACTTAAGGAAAACCTATTTTCCAAGTGAATTTTGTAATTTTGTTGGCAACTTGGACGTCGGATAGAGTCAAGAGCTGGTGGAGTGGGAGGCAAGTTGATGGTGGGCCCTTTGTCCACCAAACTCCTACTATTACCACTCATTTAGTCCCTATTTTAGGCTAGAGTCTAATTTTGTCTTTTGTTGAAGGTTGGGAGGGTATGAAACTCTACCCTCACGTATTGTAATGCAGAAAACAATTAGACAAATTTGAAGAAGCTTGAAGCTCTCAAAATCTCCCCCTTTTCTCTCGGTAATTTGGAGCTTTGTATGTAATATCCATAGTTCTATTTTGTTAAGGGTGTTGGTGTCTTGCTAGGGCCACTAAACCATATTCCAGCCTTCCTCCACTCTTGTTTGGATCAAGGTAAGCCTGGAAATCCCATAGCTTTCCTTCCAACGTGTGTGTTTTGGTTGTTTGTTGTTGTGTGTTGGTTGCTGACAATTTAGTCTCGCCGAGTGCATCTTGTGTCCCGAAAGTTTCATCTGTGCCATTTTCTGTTTCCCTTGTGCTAAAGTCCTCAATTTTTGGCTGTGAGTTCGTCATACGTGTCTTGAAATACTTGGCCATTCACGTCATTCTCAGTTCCTCCCAATTAAACGATGTGCATGCTTGTTTCTCCTACATTACTCCTGAACCCCTGAAATTGAGCATTTCGGTGGACCAAATTTCACCCCATGCTAACTTGCAAACTACCCGTGCTTTTCTCCATTAACCTTAGCAAATTTCTTCCCCTTTCTTGGAGGAGGGTTTCTGCCAAGTGTCCCCTTCTCAGGTCATCGGCATTGGGAGTTGTGCAGAGGTTAATCTCCACCTACTTCACTGCCAAAACGTGTGTGTGTTGTCTGTTTTTATTTCTGAAAAGGTACCCGTTCCATTTTAAAATCCTCACGTGCATTTTGTCTGAAATTTAGACTAGTTGGAGTTTAATATTTGAACTCAATATCCCCTAAGTCTTCGACTTATAGCTCGTACAAAATTGTAGTTGTGATAGAGCCAAAGTCCTCCCCTATTCTTGAATTTTCTTCTCGGGTAGGCCTTTGGCCGTGGCTGTTTGTGCTTTCTCCTTTTTCCAAACTCCTCCGCATTTTGGAGCGTGTCAGGTTCTCGGTCGTGAGTTAGTAAGAGAAGCAGTAAGCGATGACCTTGGAACCGGGTCATTAAATTCATGGTGCCCAGGGTTACAAGTTTAAGGTTCTATGGTTCCATGGCTTGTTAATGGCTTAATGTTCACTGTTAAGCATTCAGGGTTCAAAGGTTTAGGGTTCTACGATTCAAGGTTCAAGGATTTCGGATTCTAGGGTTTATGGTTCATAGTTAATGTGATCAAGGTTCTAGGGTTCAAGGTTCAAGGGTTTGGGGTTAATAATTCTAGGGTTCAAGGTTCAGGTTCAAGGGTTCAGTGTTCAAGGTTCAGAGCTCAGGCTTTAGGGTTCAGGATTCCATGTTCAGGGTTCAGGGTTCTGGGTTCTAGGGTTAAGGTTCTTTGTTCTAGGATTCAAGGTCCAGTATTCATGGTTCATGGTTCCAAGGTTTTGGGTTCTAGGCTTCACAGTACAGAGTTCAGGTTTCATTGGTTCCAAGGTCTAGGGTTAAGGGTTTTAGGATTTATGGTTCAAGAATCTAGGGTTTAAAAAGATTTAGAGTTTGAGCTTCAGGGTTCATGGTTCAATTATTTAGGGTTACATGGTTCAAGGTTAAAGGTTCTAGGCTTCCAAGGTTTAGGGTTTAGGGTTTTAAGGTTTAGGGTTCTACGTTTAAGAGTTCTAGGTTTTAGGGTTCAGTGTTCAGGGTTTAGGGTTCAAAGTTCTAGGATTCTAGGATTCCATGGTTCAAGGTTACATGCTTTCAATTTCTAAGGTTCAGCGTTCCATGGTTTTAGGGTTTCGGGTCTAGCATTTCAAGGTTTACAGTTCCAAAGTTCATGGTTGAGGGTTTTTGGGTTTGAAGTTTTGGGTTCATGGTTTAAAGGGTTCTAGGGTCCAAAGTTCTAGGTCCAAAGTTTATGTTTCAAGATTCAGGGTGTAGGATTCAAGGGTTTAAGCTTTGGGGTTCATGGTTCAACGTTCTAGGTTAAGGTTTAACTTTTAGGGTTTTAGGATTCCAAGTTCTTGGGTTCTTGGGTTCTAGGGTTTAGGGTTCAGGGTTCTTGGATTGAGTTTAAAGTTTAAGTTTTAGGATTCAGGATTCAAGATTCAAAGGTTTAGCATTTAAGGTTCAATGTTCAAGGTTTAAGGTGGTTTCAAGGTCTATGGTTTAAAGTTCTAGGTTCAAGGGTTATAGGGTACAAGGTCTATGGTTCATGGTTAATAGTTCAGGTTAAGGGTTCTAGGCTCCAAGGTCCTTCATTTAAGGTTAAGGTTTCTAGGGTTCCAGGGTTATGGTTACAAAATTAGGGTTCCAGGGTTTTAATGTTCAGGGTCCCACGGTTAAAGGTTAAGGGCTCAAAGTTCAAGGTTCAGGGCTTAGGGTCAAGGGATAGGGTTCAATGTTTAATGAATTTTAGGATTCAAGAGTTTAAATTTGAAAGGTCTAGAGTTTCAAGTTCAAAGGTTTAGGGTTAAGGGTTTCAGGGCTTTAGGGTCCAAGGTTTAGGGTTCAAGGGTACATGGTCCAGGGTCATGATTTTAGTGTCCAAGATCGAGGGTTTAGGGTTTATTGTTCCAGGGTTCAAGGTGTTCAGTGTTACGAGTTTAGGTTAAAGGGTATGGTGTTTAGGATTTTAGGGTCCAAGGTTAAGGACTCAGTGTTCAGGGTTACAAAGTTTAAGGTTTTAGGGTTCAGGGTTCCAATATTTAAGGTTCTAGGGTTTAGGGTTCCAAGTACTAAGGGTCCATGTTTTACGAAATTCATGGTTCAGGGTTCCAAGGTTTCAAGGTTCAAGGTTCAGAGGCAAGGATTTCATGGTCCAAGGTTAAGGGTTGAAGTGTTCCTTGGCTCAGGAGTTATTGGTTCCAAGGTTTAGGGTTTAAGGTTTAGGGTTCTAAGGGTTAGGATTTAAAAGTTCAAGGTTCATGGTTCTAGGGTTGAAGGGTTTTAGGGTTTGAAGTTAAGGGTTTATGGTTCAAGAGGTTTATAGTCCAAAGATCTTGGTTTAGGGTTCAAGGTTTCCAAGTTAAAGGTCAGGGTTTCCAAGGTTCTACAATTCATGGTTTAATGTTCAGGGTTCTATGGTCCAAGGTCATAGGTTTAGGGTTCAGGTTTCGAGTGTTCCGGTGTTCATGGTTACGAGTTTAGTGTTTTAAGGTTCCATGTTTAAGGGTTAAGGGTCCAGCGTTTAGCGTTCTAGGGTTAATAGTTCTAGGGTTCAGTCAAGAGTTCCAATATTCAGGGTTAAGAGTTCTAGGGTTCGGGGGTCCATGGTTCAGGGTTCTTGGTTCAAAATTCCAGGTTTTGGGTTTAAAGGTTCCTGGGCTCAGGATTTATGAGTTCCACAGTTTAGGGTTCTAAGGGTTACGATTTAAAAGTTCAAGGTTCATGGTTCTAGTGTGCAAGGTTTTTAGGGTTTGAAGTTAAGGGTTTATGGTTCAAGATGTTCTAGAGTCCAAAGTTCAGGGTTTATGGTTTAAGGTTGCCATGTTAAAGGTTAGAGTTTCCAAGGTTCTACAATTCCTGGTTTATTGTTTAGGGTTCTATGGTCAAAAGTCCTAGTTTTAGGGTTTAGGTTTCTAGGGTTCAGGTGTTCATGGTTATAAGTTTAGGGTTCTAAGGTTCCATGGTTAAGGATTAAGGGTTAAGGGTTAAGGGTCCAGCGTTTAGGGTTCTAAGGTTAGGGTTCTAGGTTTTATGGTTCATAGTTCATAGTTCATAGTTCAAGTTTCCAGGGTACATGTTTTAAAGGTTTAGGGTTAATAGTTCTAGGGTTCAGGGTTCGTGTTCTAAGGTTCAAGATTTCCAATATTCAGGGTTAAGAGTTCTATGGTTGAGGGGTCCATGGTTCAGGATTCTGGGTTCAGAAATCCAGGTTCTTGCTTCAAAGGTTTTTTTTTAAGGTTTAGTCTTCCATGGTTGTTGGGTTTGAGGTTTGCGTTCTAGGGTTTATGGTTTACAGTTCCAAGGTTCACAGCTCCAAAGTTTATGGTTGAGGGTATTAGTGTTCAAGGGTTTCAGGGTTTGAAGTTTAAGGTTTATGGTAAAAGGGGTTCTAGGGTTCAAAGTTCAAGTTTCACTTGCTAAGGGTTAATGATTCAGAGCTTAATGTTTGAATTTTTATAGTTCATGGTTTCATGGATTAGGGTTCCAGGGTTTAGGGTTAAGGTTTTTGGGTTTCAAGGTCCAAGTTCCTTCTTTCCATGGTTGAGGGTTCAAGGTTCAAGGTTTCAAGGTTAAAGGTTCAGGATTCGGGGTTTCAAGGTTCAAGGTTAAAGTTTTTAGAGTTCCTGGGTTCAAGGTTAAAGGTTCTAGGGTTCAGTGTTACAGGGTTCAAAGTTTAGATTTCTAGGGTTATAGAGTTATAGGGTTCCGGGGTTCATGGTTCAAGAGTGCCAGGGTTCACCGTCTAGGGTTTCAAGGTTTTGGGGTTCCAAGATTTAGGGTTTGTGTTCTAAGGTGTAATTATTTTAGGGTTTAAAGTTCAAGATTCTAGTTCAAGGGATTCTAGGGTCCGAAGTTCAAGGTGTTGGGTTTGAGGTTTAGGACTTAGGGTTATATGGTTTAAGGATTAGGGTTCCAGGGTTTTAAAGTTCAGGGTTGTGTGTGCAAGGTTCTAGGATTTAGGGTTCCAGGGTTCAGGGTTCCGAAGTTCATGGTTCTCGAATTTCAATGACCAGGGTTCTAGGGTTCAAAGTCCAAGAATAACGGTTTAAAGCTTAGGTTAAAGTGTTAGGGTTCTAGGGTTCAATGTTCAAGTATTAATGGTTTTACGGTTTCAATGCTTATGGTTCCATGTTCAAAGGTTCATGGTTAAGGGTTCATGGCTTTCGGATCTGAGGTTTGGGGTTTAGGGTTTATAGTTCTAGGGTTCAGGGTGTTCAAGGTCATGGGTTCAAGGTACTAGGGTTCGGGGTTTGTGGTTTAGGATTTTATGGTTAAGGGTTCAAGGTCTAGGATTCAGGGTTCAAGATTTAAGGTTTAATGTTCAGGTTAAGGGTCATGGTTTTAAGATTGAACGGTTCCAGGGTCCAATGTTTGGGTTCAGGTTTCCAGGATTCTCGGGTTTATGGTCTAACATTCCAGGGTTCAAGGTTAAGGGTTCTAGGGTTCAAGGGTTTAGGGTTTATGAGGTTCTGGGGGTCCAAAGTTTATGGTTCAGGGTTCAAGGGTTAAAATTTTAAGAATCATGGTTCAAGGTTCTAGGGTTAAGGGTCTAGGATTCCACGGTTACAATGTTTAGGGTTTCATGGTACATGGTTCAGTGAACTAGGTTCAAGAGTTTTAGGGTTCATAGTTAATCGTTCAGGTTTAAGGGGTTCTAGGGTCCAAAGTTTAGCATTTAAGGTTTAAGGGTTCAGGTTTTAAATTTTTAAGATTCTGGGTTTAATGGTTTTGGAGTTCTAGAGTCGAGGGTTTAAGATACCAAGGTTCAGAGTTCTAACGTTCCACGGGTCAAGGTTTTGGGTTCTAGGGCTATGTGTTTAGGGTGCCAAGGTTTAGAGTTTCAAGGTTCTAGTGTTCAGGGTTCGGTGTTCTAGGATTCAAGGTTTCAAGGTTCAGGGTTCTAGGGTTCTATGGTTCTGATTTCAAGGTTTAAGGGTTTAGGGTTTAGGGTTCCATGTTTTAAGGTTTAAGGGTTTAGGGTTCAAAGGTTCAGGATTCCATGGTTCCAAAGTTTAGCGTTTAGCGTTTAGGGTTTATGATTTAGAGTTTAAGGGTTTAGGGTTCAGAGTTCCAAGGTTTCAATGTTCAGAGTTCCAGGGTTCAAGGTTTAGAGTTTAAGGTCCAAGGTCCAAGGTTTAGGGTTCATGGTTTATGGTCAATCGTTAGGGTTCCAGGTCTAGGGTTGAGGGTTCTAGGTTGAATGGTTTTAAGGTTGTTGGGTTTAAGGTTCAAGGGTTTAACCTTCTAGGATTAAAGGTTCAGAGTTAAGGGCTATAGGGTTTTAGGGTCTAGGGTTTAGGATTCTAGGTTCAAGGGTTCATGGGTACATGGTCTAGTGTTCATGGTTCACGGTCATGGTTCTAGTGTCCAAGGTCCACACTTTTGGTTTTATTGTTCTAGGGTTCACGGTGTTCATTGTTATGGGTTCAAGGTTCCAGGATTCAGGGTTCAAGGTTCAATGTTCAAAGGTTAAGGGTTCAGGTTTACAAGGTTGATGGTTTTAGGGTTCATAATTTATATTTCTATGGTTTTGGGTTCTAAGGTTCAAGGTTAAAGGGTTTATGGTTCATAGTTCTAGGGTTTAGTGTTCTAGGACTCAATGGTCCAGGGTTCAATGATTTCAATATTTAGGGTTAAGGGTTTAAGGGTTAAAGGTTCAGGGTTTGAGGATTCAAGGATCAAGAGTCAGGGTTCCAATGTTTGAGGTTAAGGGTTGTAGGGTTCTAGGAACTAGGATCTAAAGTTTTAAGGTTCATGGTACAAGCTTTAGGGTTCTAAGGTTTTACTGATCAAAAGTTCAGGTTTCATACTTCTAGGGTGGAAGGGTTTCAGTGTTTTAAGTTAAGGTTTTATGGTTTAAGGGGTTCTAGAATCCAAAGTTTAGGGTTCAGGCTTTAAAGGTTCATGGTTAAAGGGTTATGGGTTCTGGGTTTAAGAGTTCTATGGTATAGGGTTCAGGGTTCCAGATTCCACAGTTCACGGTTCAAGGTTTAAGTTTACAAGGTTTAGGGTTCAGGGTTCTAGAGTTTTAGAGTTCAGGATTCAGGTTTCAGTGTTCAAGATTCAAAGGTTCAGGGTTCTAAGTTTCGTAGTTCAAGTTTTAAGGTTCTAGGGTTCCGGGTTCTAGGGTTCCAAGTTTTACGGTTTAGTTTTTAAGGTTCTAGGGTTCAGGGTTCCAGGTTTTAAGGTTCCATGGTCCGGGATTCCAAGGTTCGGGATTCTAGGTTCTATGGTTTAAGCTTCAAGGGTTCATTGTTCCAAGATTTAATGTTTCAAAGATTCAGGGTTCAAGGTTTAAGGTTTAAAGATTACGAGTTTAGGGTTCAGGATTTAAGGGTTTAGGGTTAAGGACTGAGGGTTCAAAGGTCTAGCATTTATGGTTCACTGTTCAGGGAACTCCATGGTTTCAGCTTATAGGTTCAAGGGTTATAGGGTACAAGGTCTATGGTTAATGGTTCAGCGTAAGGGTTCTAAGGTTAAAGGTTCTGGGTTTAAGGTTCAGGGTTCTAGGGTTTAGGGTGATTAGGGTTAAGTTTAGGGTAGCCAATCCTCTATTGAAGACAATGTCTTCAGAAGAAATGTAGCCAATCTTTTAAGGTTTCCAGAGAGTGGTAGAACGTTTAAATTGGACACCGTTTGCTCTGTGAAACGATGAAATCACAGAGAGGCCAAGAAGAGCCATCCACGATCAGTTTCACTCTTAATTGACATCCGAATGCCTAGGAAAAAAACATGGAGAATTCCTATCCAATCCCACTCAAGAAAAATAGCACTCCTAAAGCCTTTGGGACAATTGAAAAATAAAAGTTTTTTCCTTTGTATTTTTGCATTCGATTTTTGTTTTCCTCAACTAGGGTTTTCCTTTTACGTCGGTTGCATGGATTTGCATGGGATTTCTAGAGTTAGCTAATTCTCATTTGGGAGGATATTTAGGACATTTCCTTCGAGCCTAATGAGCTGGAGGAGGAGCGTAGGAAGAGCGTCCCATGAAGGCTCCTCATTGGTCCATCTTTCAAGCCATGGATTGGTGTTCTTGGAGATGATCTAGCGAACGATTAATCCTTACCACTTTTCTCCAGCCATTTCGTGGTCTTAGGGTGAGATTGTGGATCCTAGCTCCTTCATCCATCCCATTCTCATTTTGAGAATCATTTCTCCTAAATCTAAGCACCCGAGTTAATTTCCGGTGTGTTTTCGGGTACCGAACAAACCACCCATTTTCCCAAAGGAATTCTCTCAAATTTAGAGAGATCTCTTACTCATCCATCTATCTAGATAAATCCTCAAACTCATCCAAAAATACGCCCCCATTCATTGAGAAGAGTGATTCAAAATCATTCCCGATTTGGAATTCTCTATTCGGTGAAACCCTGAAATTCCGCCTTGACCATCCGATTTTTTGTTTAACATATCTTCCTTTTCCCAGGATCATTCCTCTTCAAATTTATAGGATATTATTGCTTTTACCCCTATGTCACCCCTCCAAAAATCAGCCTTAGATTCGTTCCCTAACCTAATTTTTGAATTCAATTTCTCCCTCCTCCAAATCCCGGATTTTTTGGAGCTGCCTAGTCAAACCATAGCTACTGTTTGATTCAATATCTCACAATTGTATGAATGGATTACCTTCAATTTTTGAGGTAATTTATTCAACCCCTTTTCAAAGATTCATTTCAAATTTCAGCCCTAAAATCAGATTCCTCGCCGAGATATCAGTATTCCTTCCCAAACCCTAATTCTGTTTTTCCGCAGGTTCTCGTCATACCCTAATTGGTTTTCCCATTTTCCCTTCCTCCCATTCCATTTCGTGTCATAAAGGCTTAGTGTTCAGGGTTCAGTTTTCAGGGTTCCAAGGTTCATGGTTCCAAAGTTCGAGGTTCTAGGGTTTATGGTTTATAGTTCTACAGTTTAAGGTTTTAAGGTTCAGGGTTCAAGGGTTTAGGATTCTATGATTTAAGGTTAACAATTCTAGTATTCAAGGATTTAGGGTTCAAGGTTCAAGGGTATAGGGTTAATATTCTAGTGTTCTGGGTTTAGTGTTGCAAGGTTCAAGTGTTCAAATGTTCAAGGTTTAGGGTTTAGGGTTCAGGGCTCAAGGTTCAAGTACCCGGGTTTAAGGTTTAAGGTTTAGGGTTCAAGGTTATGGGTTCTAGGGTTCAAGGTTCTGGCTTCTAGGATTTAGGTTTCTAGATTCCAGGTTCAGGGTTCCAAGCTTCTTGGTTCTAGGGTTCATGGTTCATGGTTCAGGTTTTAAGGGTTCAAGGGTCTAGGGTTAAGGGTATTAGTGTTTATGGTTAAAGAATCTTGGGTTAAAGGTTAAGGGTTTAGAGTTCAAGGTTAAGGGTTCATTGTTCAATCGTTCATAGTTACAGGGTTCAAGGTTAAAGGTTCTCGGCTTCCAGGGTTCAAGGTTTAAGGTTTGAAGGTTCAGATTTCTAGGCTTCATAGTTAAGAGTTCTAGGTGTTAAGGTTCCAGGGTTCAGGTTTTAGGGTTCAGAGTTCTAGGATTCTTGGATTCCAAGTTCTAAGGTTCAACGTTCCATGGTTTCAAGGTTCGGGGTCCAATATTCCAAGGTTTAGGGTTTATAGTTCCAAGATTTACAGTTCCAAAGTTCATTGTTTAGGGTTTTAGGGTTTTGAGTTTAGGGTTCATAGTTTAATGGGTTATGGGGTCCAAAGTTTAGGGTTTATGGTTAAGGGTGTAGGATTCAAGGGTTTGGGGTTTGGGGTTCATGGTTTAAGGTTTAAGGTTCAACGTTCAATGTTTAGGGTTTTAGGATTCCAAGTTCTTGGGTTCAAGGGTTTTGGGTTCCACGGTTCTGGGGTTGGGTTCAAAGTTCAAGTTTTAGGGTTTAGGATTTTATGATTCAAAGGTTTAGCGTTTAAGGTTCAGGGTTCAAGGTTTAAGAGTTTTTGGGTCCACGATTTAAGGTTCTAGGTTTAAGGGTTATAGGGTACAAGGTCTATGGTTCATGGTAAATGGTTCAGGTTAAGGTTTCTAGGGTCCAAGGTCCTCGGCTTAAGGTTCAGGGTTCTAGGGTTCAGGGTGGTCATGGTTATTAGTTTAGGGTTCTATGGTTCCATGGTTAAGGGTTAAGGGTTAAGGGTTAAGGGTTAAGGGTTAAGGGTTAAGGGTTAAGGGCTTAAGGGCTTAAGGTTCAGGGTTCAGCGTTCAGGGTTCTAAGGTTCATGGTTCTAAGGTTTATGGTTCATAAATCTATTGTTCAAGGTTTTAGGGTTCAGGGTTCAAGGGTTTAGGGTTCTAGGTTTTATGGTTCATAGTTCTATTGTTCGAGGTTGTAGGGTTCAAGGTTAAAGAGTCTAGGGTTAATAGATTTTTGGTTCAAGGTTCTATGACTCAAGGTTCTTGGGTTAGCATTCCAGGGTCCAAGTTTTAGGTTTGCAAGGTTCCTTGGTTCAGGATCTAGGGTTCAAGGTTCCAGGGTTTCAATGTTCATGGTCCCATGGTTCAAGGTTAAGGGCTTAAAGTTCAAGGTTCAAGATTCAGGGCTTAGGGTCAAGGGATAGGGTCCAAGGTTTAGGTTTTTAGGCATACAATTTTGAGGTTCAAGGTTTAATAATTTTTAGGGTTTAAGAGGTTAAAACTGAAGGGTTTAGAGTTTCAAGTTCAAAGGTTCAAGGTTCAGGGTTTAAGGGCTTTAGGGTCCAAGGTTTAGAGTTCAATGGTACATGGTCCAGAATTCTAGCTTCATGGTTCGGGGTCATGATTTTAGTGTCCAAGGTCCAGCGTTTCGGATTTTATGGTTCTTGAGTTCACGGTGTCCAGTGTTACGGGTCTAGGTTAAAGGTTTTGGGGTTTAGGACTTTAGGATTCCAAGGTTAAGGATTTAATGTTCAGGGTTACAAACTTCAAGGTTGTAGGGTTCGGTGTTCTAGGGTTTAGGGTTCCAAGATTTATTGTTCTAGGGTTTATGGTTCATAGTTCCAAGATTTAGGGTTTCAAGTACTAGGGTCCATATTTCAAGTTTTTCATGGTTTAGGGTTCCATAGTTTCAAGGTTCAAGGTTCAAGGGTCGGGATTCCAAGGTGAAAGGTTAGAGTTGTAGGGTTCCTAAGCTCAGGATTTATGGGTTCCAAGGTTTAGGGTTCAAGGTTTATGGTTCTAAATGTTATGATTTAAAAGTTCAAGGTTCATGGTTCTATGGTGGAAGGATTTCAGGTTTGAAGTTAAGGGTTTATGATTTAAGACGTTCTAGAGTTCAAAGTTCTAGGTTCATGGTTTGATTGTTCCATGTTAAAGAGTCAGGGTTTCAAAGGTTCTTTGAATCATGGTTTAAGGTTCAGGATTCTAGGGTCCAAGCTCCTAGGTTTAGGGTTCATGTTTCTAGGATTCCATGGTTAAGGGTTAAGGGTTCAGGGTCCAGCATTTAGAATTCTAAGGTTAGGGTTCTAGAGTTTTTTTTTTGTATTTCTACGGTTAAAGGCTCAGGGGTTTAGGGTTCCAGTGTTTAGGGTTAATAGTTCTAGAGTTCAAGGTACCGTTTCCAAGGTTCAAGAGTTCAAATATTCAGGGTTAAGAGTTCTAAGGTTAAGGGGTCGAGGGTTCAGGGTTTTTGTTTCAGAATTCAAGGTTTTTAGTTCAAAGATTTTGTTTCTAATGTATCGCATTCCATTGTTCTGGGTTTAAAGGTTCAAGGCTCTGGACACAAAGGTTCCAGGTTCTGGACACAAAGGTTCCAGGTTCTGGGTTCAAAGGTTCTGTTTCTAGGGTTGAAAGTTTAAGTTTTATGGTCTAAGGGTTAATGGTTCTGGGTTTAAAGTTTGAATGTTTAGAGTTAAGGGTTTCATGGATTAGGGTTTCAAGGTTTAGGGTTAGGGTTTTAGGGTTCTAAGGTCCAAGTTCCAACATTCCACCATTGAGGGTTCAAGGTTCAAGGTTCCAAGGTTAAAGGTTTAAGATTCAGCGTTTCAAGGTTCAAGGTTAAAGTTTTCAGGGTACATGGGTTCATGGTTAAGGGTTCTAGGGTTCAGTGTTTTATGGTTCAGAGTTTAGAGTTCCAGGGTTATCAAGTCTAGAGTTTCAGGGTTTCAGGTTTAACGGTTCAGAGGTCAAGTTCAGGGTTTAAGAGTTTAGGGTTAAATTTTTTAGGGTTTTATGGTTCAAGGATTAAGGATCCAAGGTTTTAAAGTTTAGGGTTATGGGTTCAAGGTTTTAGGATTTAGGGTTCCAGGGTTCCGGGTTCAGCGTTTGGGGTTCCAAGATTTCAATGATTTGGGTTTTGGGGTTCAAAGTCCAAGGTTTAGGGTTCAAGGCTTAGGTTCAAGGGTTAGGGTCCATGGGTTAGGGTTCTAGTTCTAGGGTTTAATGTTCAAGGATTAATGGTTTTAAGGTTCCAAGGCTTAAGGTTCAAGAGTTTATGGTTCCAAGTTCAAAGGTTCAGGGTTAACGGTTCAAGGCTTTCAGATCCATGGTTTTGGGTTCAAGGCTTTCAGGTCCATGGTTTTGGGTTCAAGGTTTATAGTTCTAGGTTTCAAGGTGTTCAGGGTTATGGGTTCAAGGTTCCAGGGATCGGGGTTTGGTGTTTACGTTTCCAGTGTTTTAGAGTTCCATGGTTAAGGGTTAAGGGTTTATGGTTATAAGGTTCAAAGTTTTAGGTTTAAGGTTTATAGCTCTAGGGTTTAGGGTTATAGGGTTTACAGTTCATAGTTCTAGGGGTTAGGGATTCCAATGTCTGAGATTCAAGGGTTTTAAGGTTCAAGGTCAAGAGTTCCATTGTTCAAGGTTCATGAGTTAAGGTTTTAGGGACAACTTGCCTGGTAATAGGGTTCAAAATCTTGGGTTCAATGGTTTATGTAACGTCCCATTTTTCCCTTGTTATTTTTTTTTGTAAACACATGTACTAACTTTTAACAATTTAAGGTAAAACTTATCAGTTTGAAATCCTTGAGATAAAATACAGCGGAAGACTTTTATTTAACTTCATCAAAATCAATTATATTCGTAATAAATAAACCAAAACATACTTGTACCTTAACATTAAGACCAAGTTATTACAAAACAGTTATCAACTAAACATAATATTATACATTAGTTTTCAAACAAAACCTTTCCATTTACATGAGCCACCCACTGGTCAAAATCGCACTAACAGCCACAATCTTCAACAATGGACATACTTCACCACTTCGAGCATCTATCAACGGTAAGTAGAATCCACAGTAATTATCTCATCATCTACATTACAAAGCTAATCTAATGAGCCTAACGCTCAGTAAGTTAATCCACAATAATAAAACATTTATGAGACCTTTATGCATTTGCTGCTTTATAAAAAAAATGCAGTTTCAGTATCGTTCATTTCGTTTCTTTTCTTTCACTTAATAGTCCAGTTAATGTGGCTAATACCGTCTAGGGGATAGTAGGCACCATCTGGTCCAACCTCTTGGGACAACCAAACTTAACCCCGCCCAACATGTAACTATTCACGTACAATTTGTTCATTTCATTTCTTTCATTATTTGATCGTTGAAGGTACCAGGGAGAGAGTAGACACCATCTGGCCTCCCTCGAGGCAGTCTAACTCGAGCTCCTCCTTCAACGACCTGTTGCATATTATCATGAAAATCATGCATGTAAATCATTTTCGTATTTTTCCTAAAACCATGATGCAAGAACAATTAAATGCCTGAACATGTAAACATGCAATAAAATGTACAATTCAAACATTGCAAGCATTCTAAACATACATCTTTATTCTAACACCAATAATCAATCAATCATAAAAAAAGGCACACAAACATATCCTCAAATAAATTGAGGTCGGGGTATTGTGCATTTCACCCCAAACAATCCAGCATATTCCAAAATCGTAAATCCTAATCTTTGTAATGTAGTCCTCTTAGGGCCAATCACATGCAACATTAACTTACCTTAGCTGTTTTCTTGAATCAATCCACTTGAGTCCCTTTATAATCCAATAAATGACCTAAACATATAAATCATATAAAGATTAGAAATCGCATAAAGTCCTAACTTTCTATTCCAACTTCAAATGACTATAACTTCCTCGATAGTGATCCATTTCTGATGATTAAGGTGTCAAATCAATCCTTAAGAAGTCTACTATAACTTCTTAAAAGACACCAAATCTAGAAGATGAGCGTATGAATTACTTAAAATCTATAACCGGTCGACCGCATAAGACAATGTGTCGACCGCTGCTCAAAACAGAGAGTATCCCTTCTAAAAATCGTGATCCGGTCAACCGGTGCTCAAAATAGAGAGTATCCCTTCTAAAAATCGTGATTCATTTCTCTCCTAGTTTTCATCTACAAACTTGCAACATCCATAACTTTGTCTACATAGCTCAAAATTGAGTGATTCAAACGGCTATAGATCACTACAAAAGTCTTTAACTCTTATGAAGGACATAAACTCCAATTCGTAATACATATTGACCGAATCTCAAAAACTCTAACTTTGTACATAATTGATTGATTTTCTAACAATCTACATAAAATCCTTCATTTTTATCCATCACTTAAACCTATACCATCATATAATCCTTACTGAACCTAAAAGAAACTCAGAGGATAGTATAATTACCTTGAACCTCAGCTTCAACTAAAACTTTAGAGTTTTCACCTCACAACACTTCTTTCTATCTCAATCTCACTCCCCCCTCGTCAAGACTTGATAACTTAAAGTAAAATAGGGAGAGGGATTTGTACTGGTAGGGAAATGGCAGTCCATGCCTTCTTATCTCTTAATTAAACAAAAATCAACCTTTCCTTCACGTCCACCGATCGGATTTCCTCCAGGTTGTTGCTGACTTTTCAATTCAAATCATGAAAGGTGTCAATCGCTATTCGACAAGGTGTCGACCGCTACTTAAGGTGTCGACCGAAAGCATTCAAAATTTTTAGATTGTGTCGACTCTTCCTTTATCCTGGGGTCGACCGTTCGATCCTAGGGTCGACCGATAGTATGATGGATGGTTATATTGTGTCGACCCTTCCTTTATCCTAGGGTCGACCGGTAAGCAAGGTGTCGACCGCTCATCCATGGCGGTCGACCGGTAAACAAAGTGTCGACCGCTTAATCATGGCGGTCGACCGATTGCAAAGTGTCGACCGTTGTCCCTGGCGGTCGATCGCTTAATCACGGTTTCCTTCATCACCTTCAACCTACTAATTCGCCAATATCCAAAATACTTTAACATTCTAATACTTAAACAACATTCATATAAAGAATATTAAACGCTTTCATCTTCAAATCACAAAATTCATAAAATAAATGAGGGTTGTTACATTCTACCCTCCTTAACAAAATTTTGTCCTCAAAATTTAGATGTCAAAAAGTTCCGGATACTTCTTCATCATGTCTTGTTGCCTTTCCCACGTGGCTTCTTCTATAGTATGGTTTCTCCATAGGACTTTGACCAAAGGAATTTGTTTGTTTCTCAATTCTTTTGTTGTTGAATCCAAGATCCTTACCGGTTTTTCTTCATATGTCAAAGTAGGCTCGATGTCAATACTTCTATCTTCAATCACATGAGTAGTATCAAGTACACATTTCCTTAACATTGAAATGTGAAAAACGTTGTGGATTCCAGCCATAGATGATGGCAATTTCAACATGTAAGCTGTTTTGCCTAACTTCTTTATAATAGGGAAAGGTCCAATAAATCGTGGAATAAGCTTTCCCCTTTTTCCAAACCGCATTACTCCCTTAAAAGGCGAAATCTTTAAGAATATCTCATCGCCTTCCTCAAATTCTAGCTCTCTTCACCTTTGATCTGCATAATGTTTTTGTCAGTTTTGAGCTATTTTGATTCTTTCTCGAATAACTTTCACTTGATCTGCGGTTTGTTGTAAAATTTCTGGACCATACAACTTTGCTTCTCAGACTTCATCCCAATACAATGGAGATCGACATTTTCGCCCATACAATGCCTCATACGGGGCCATACCAATTGTTGATTGGTAGCTATTATTATATGCAAACTCCACTAATGGTAACATCTTACTCCATGTAGTTTGAAAATCCAATACACATGCTCGTAACATATCTTCTAATATTTGAATTGTTCTTTCGGTTTGACCATCAGTTTGGGGATGAAATTCCGTGCTAAAAGTCAATGTAGTCCCCATTGCCTTATGTAAACTTTTCCAAATTTTTGAAGTAAATCTTGGATCACGATCTGATACTATCGATGCTGGAATTCCATGCAGTCTTGTAATCTCTTGAACATATAATTCAGCATACTGATCCATAGAAAAATTCATTCTGACCGTTAAGAAATGGGCTGACTTTGTTAATCTATCAACAATCACCCAAATAACATCATGCCCCTTTGTTGTTTTCGGTAATCCCACAACAAAGTCCATTGTTATATGCTCCCATTTCCATTCCGGGATTGGTAAAGACTGAAGCGTTCCTGCAGGACTTTGATGTTCAGCTTTAACTTCTTGACACGTGACACAAAATTCCAAATGTTTTGCTACGTCCTCCTTCATATTCGGCCACCAAAAGTGCTGTTTTAAATCCTGATACATTTTAGTGCTTCCCGAATGCACCGTAAATGTAGAAGAATGGGCTTCCAATAATATTTTCTTCTGTAATTCTTGCTTTTCCGGAATATACCATCTATCTTTAAACTTCATAACACCGTCGTTCAAACACTTAAAGTCAAAAGAATTTGGCTTTTTGCCCAATTTATATCGTTTATATT
>QAOC01006076.1:0-10539 GCA_003255005.1 Begonia fuchsioides
GTCAAACCGAGAACCCTCAAAGGTCCTCAACTTGTGTTCCGTGTCCATTTTTGTTTCACTCGTGCGATTCAGTTCATTTTTTTTACTGAGATCTTCCTCTCTTCTTGTGTGAAGTTTTTCCCTCCAATTTCGTGTGCACAGCTCTTCCCAATCGAGAGTTGTGCATTAACAAACCTACCCCATTTCTAGCCATTGTGGGTATTGTTGGGGGGTTTGACTGTACACTGAAAAGTGTCCCTGTGCCAACTTAAAATCCCCACGTGCATTTTTTCTGAAATTTGGGACTAGATTGAGTTTAATACTTGAACTTAATGTCCCCTAAGTTTCGTACTTAAAGCCCGTTTGCAATTGAAGTTGTGACAGAGCCAACACCCTCCCCCGTTTCTTGGTTTTTCCTCTCGGGTTGGCCTTTGGCCGTGGCTGTTTATACCTCTCCTTTCCCGAACACCTCCACCACTCTTGGAGCGTGTCATCTGGTATCAGAGCCCGGGTCTTCCTTCCCTCTTTCCTTTCTACTAAGCCGTCAATTCCTTTATCTTTAATGACACATAAAAGTGGTGGCATGACCACTACGAGTGGAGCGATTTTGCAACCAAGCCGAGACATTAAGCTTAAAGCTTAAAGCTTAGTGCTTAGAGCTTAAGGCTTATGGAATAGGGCATATGATTTACAGATTAGGGCTGAAGGCTTAGGCATTAAGGATTTGGGCTTACGGCTTAGGGCTGAAGGGTTTGAGCATTGTGCTTTTCGTGTTGTGCTTTCGACTTAGGGATTAAGACCTATGGCTCTTGGCTTAGGGCATAGATTGTAGGTCTTAGGGCTTTGGGCTTAGGGAATAATTCCTAGGACTTATGGTTTTGGGATTAGGGCTTTTGCCTAATTGCTTAGGGCTTAGGCCTTAGTGCTTAGAGGTTTGGATTAGAGCTTTGGGCTTTGGGCTTTAGGCTTCGGGCTTCAGGCATATGGCTTATGGTTTGGGGCTTAAGCATAAAGGTTAGGGATTAGGGCTCAACGCTTAGGGATTTGGGCTTTTGGCTTAGGGGTTAGGGCTTCAGACATTTGACTTATGCCATAGTACTTTAAAATTTAGGCTTAGGGATTAGTTCTTAGGGCATGGGTCCTTCGGCTTACGGCTTAAGGCTTAGGGCTTAGGGCTTAGTGCTTAGCGCTTAGAGCTTAGTGCTTTGAGCTTAGAGCTTAGGTCCATAGGTCTTAGCGCTTAGGTCCATAGGTCTTAGCGCTTAGGCCTTAGAAGTTAGAGGTTAGGGCATATGGCTTATGGCTTAGGGCTTTAGGCTTAGGGGTTAGGGGTTAGGGCTTTCGGCTTAGAGCCTATGGCTTACAGAATAGATCTTTGGGCATAGCCCTTATGGCTTAGTGCTTTGGACTAACGTCTGACTACTTCGGGCTTAGGGATTAGTTCTTTCGGCTAAATGCTTTTGGCTAGCTTTGTAAAAGAATATGGGTTACGTATTATGGCGTAAGCAAAAGTGTTAGGGATTAGGGCTCAAGGCTTTGGGCTTTGGGCTTTGGGCTTACGACTTTGGGATTAGGGCTTTGGGCATAGGTTTTAGGGTTTTAGGATTTGTCTTATGGCTTAAGAAATAAGTCCTTGGTCTTATGAATTTGGGCTTCGGGCTTAGTGTTTTTGGCGCTGAGCTTAGGGTTAAGTACCTAAGGCTTTTGGCTTAGGCTTAAGGCTTAAGGCATATGGCATAGGGCTTAGGGATTAGGGCTTAGGGCTAAGCGCTTAAAGCTTAGGGCTTATGACATTGGCTATTGGCACATGGTTTTGGGTTTTTGGTTTTGGTCAAGGGCTAAGGGCTTTGAGCATTAGGAGGTCATAAGGTTGCGACTTAGATCATAGGCATTAGGTCTTACGGGTTTAGGCATTTGACATTGGGCTTTAGGTTTAAGGCTTTGGGCTTAAGAATTAGGATTTAGGGCTTTGGGCTTAAGGTCTACGGCTTAGGGCATACGACCTATGGCTTATGGCTTAGGTCTTAGAGATTAAAGCTTGTTTCTTAGGGCTAGGGCTTTGTGCTTTGTGCTTGAGCTTAACAAATATGGCTTTAAGCTTAGAGCTTAATGCTTTTGGCATAGGGCTTAGGATTCAAGGCTTAGGCCTGATGGCTTAGGGGTAAGGTTTTAGGACATGGGGCTTATGGCTTTGGAATAAGGGATTTGTGCTTGAGCTTTGAGCTTATGGCTTAGGGCCTAGGACTTTGGGATTTTGGCTTAGAGATTAGGCCTTATGGCTTACAAGCTTAGGGCTTAGGGCTCAGGGCTTAAGGCTTAGGGTTTACGATTTGGGACTTTCGGCATTGGGCTTAGGGCTTAGGCGTTAGGGCTTCAAGCTTAGGGCTTAGGGCTTAGGAGTTTAGGCTTTAGGCTTAGGGCTTACTGCTAAATGCTTTGAGTTTAGGACTTAGGGTTTAGGGCTTAGGGCTTTGGGTTTGGGATTAGGGCTTAGGGCTTTTGGTTTGGGATTTGAGCTTAGAGATTAGGGTTTAGAGCTTACGGCTAACGGCTTAGAGCTCAAGGCTTTTGACTTACGACTTAAGCCTTATAGTTTAGGGCTTTTGTCCTTGGGCTTAGGGATTTGGGCATAGGTATTTTGGCTTCGGGTTTAGGACTTAGGTCTTAAGGCTTACGTTTTAAAGCTAGGCCTGAGGGCTCGGGGCTTATGACATGCAAATTAGGGTTTATGACTTAGTGCTTTGGGGTTTGGGCTTTGGCTTATACCTTAGGGCATAGAGCTTAGAGATTAGGGATTAGGTCTTACGACTTACATGATTAGGACTTAGGGCTTAAGGCTTATTGTTTAGTACTTTGGGCTTTTGGTATTGGGCTTAGGGCTTAGGGCTAAAGGCATGGGCTTAAAGCTTAGGGCTTTGGGCTTAAGAGTTTAGGCTTTGGGCTTAGGGCTTAAGGCTAAAGGATTTGAGTTTAGGACTTAGGGTTTAGGGCTTTGGGTTTTGGATTATGGGTTAGGGATTAAGAGTTTAGGGCCTACCGCTAACGGCTTAGAGCTTAGGGCTTACAACTTTGGGCTTAAGGTTTAGGGTTTAAGGTTTTGGGCCTTGGAATGGGTATTTGTGTTTAGGGATCTTGGCTTTGGGCTTTGGGCTTTCGGCTTTGAGCTTAGAGCTTAGGTCTTAAGGCTAAGGCTGAGGGCTAGGGGCTTATGACATGAAAATTAGGGCTGGTAGCTTAGTGCTTTTGGCTTAGGGCATGGGTCTAGGGCTTTGGGCTTTGGGCTTTGGTCTTAGGGTATAGATCTTAGGGCTTAGGAATTAGGGCCTGGAAAAAAGGCTTATGGATTAGGTTTTTGGATTAAGGCAATCACCATTGTGCTTAGAGCTTAGCGCTTAGGGCTTCAGGATTAGGGTTTGGGTTCCGGCTTAGGGTTTGGGCTTTAGGCTTTGTGCTTATGGTAAAGGGCGTAATGCTTAGTGGTTACACATAAGGATTAGGGCTTAGGGTATCAGGTTTTTGTCTATAAGCTTTGATCTTTCGACTTAGGATTTTAATGTTTAGGTTGCGGTATGTGGGCTTAGAGCATAGGTATTTGGGTTAGGGCTTATGACTTTGAGCTTTGAATTTATGGCCTAGTTTTTAGTACTTTGGGCTTAATGCTTAGGGCTTACGGCTTTGGGCATTTGGGATTAGGTCTTAATAATTTACGTTTAAGGCTTATGGCAAAGAAGCTAGGGCTTGGTGTGTTGACCTTTTAACTTTGAGGTTAGGTATTAGAGCATATGGCTCTAGGATTAGAGCTTTAGCCTTAGCGCTTAGGGCTTATGGGCTTTAGGTGTAGTGCTTTACGCTTTGGGTTTGGGCTTGGGCATGAGACTTTATGCTTATGGCGTTACGCTTACGACTTAAGGCTTAGTGCATAAGGCATACGACGATTTTGGATTCAAGCCAAGGGGTTAGGGCTCAAGTGACAAGCTTCAAGAATGGAAGGAGGACGAAAATGGGCTTCGGGTGAGAAAGAATGGTAGAAATGGGCCAGAAATGAGTGATAATAAGGAATGGAGTTCTCGGGTTGCATATGGAGTTTGCAACCAAGATTTAGAGGGTTATTCATAGATGAGAGAAGAGCTTAACCTCCAAAAATGAGAGTAAAATCTTTGGGGAATCAGAAGTTATAAAGAGGGGAGTATCAGGTGTCAAAAAGGGTGGTTATCTGAAAAGAAATGGGGTTGGTCGGAAAATTAGAGGTAACAGGAGATGGAGATGAGCTAATGGGGATTACACGCTTACCCTAAGACCGCAAGAGAGTGGCTTAAGATGTGTAGCATGGCCTAGCTTCTTACCCTAGCTCAGAAGGGAAACCAAAACCTTGAAGGAACGCTCTTGGGTCACCAGATATTATTCACCGGAGAGCTGAGTCTTGGTTGCCGGAAAAAGCACAACCAAGGAGAAAATGCAAAGCACTTTTGTATTCAAATTTCAAGTAAGTACAATGCTCGGTGATGAGGGAGTTTTAATCTCCTTCACGTGAGAAAGAAGCACACTAATCGGATGGCATCCAAGGGCTTACCCGATTTGGTGTGGCACAAAAAAAAGAAAGGTGGAAAGGACCACCCAACGTGTACCCGATTTGGGGGCAACCAAGTAAAAGTGGTCCCCTAAATTGGTCTCCCTCCAACCGGCTGCCATTCTAATTCCCTCAAAAGCTAAAACTCATGCAAAAGATAAAACCCACACAAAACCCATGGAAACCCACAACAAACCCATGAAAACCCATAAACCATAAATAATTGTTTCTGAAAAATTAAAAAGGAATAAAATAAAGCTAGTAAAAGAGAAGGTGACACGGTCCAAGATGCGGAGGTGTCGGGAAGAGAGGAGATGGCAACAATCTGCCGAGGGAAAGAAAGGTAGGCAGCAACAGGGGATTGGAGTAAGGAGAACTCCAAACGCATACAGGGGATTTAGCTAGAAATTGGAGGACTTAAACCTTTGAGAGTGGGCTAAGTATGACCAAATTTACAGCTTAAGAACACGTGCGGATCAATAAAATACACGGAGGCAATTTTAGGTGCACAAACAGACAAAGCTGAAAGAAACAGTGTAGGGGTGTTGGGGAGACTTCTGCACAACTTCCAATGCAGGGAGTCTGGGAGGGTAGAAATTGTCAGAACTTAACTTCAACGAAGTGGGAAGAAATTGCAAGTGGTTTGAGGGAAAAATCACGGGTAGATTGGAAGATATGCAGGATAGAAAATTGATGGACAGAACTGCCCGATTTCAGGAGTTCGGGTAGAAGGCAGTGGAAAAAGCATGCATAACTCTTGATGGGGAGGGGATGTGGCTAAACGTAAAGAACAGTCATTTCAAACCATGAAAGAGGAACTCACAGCCATAAAATTGGGGACTTTTGTTCACGGAAAACAGAAATGGCACGAATTGGACTTTTGATGAACAAATTCACTCGAGTAAGCACCAAAAACAGCAACCAACACCAAAGACAAAAACAAAATGCAAACAACAAATGGAGGAAGGCTATGGGATTTCCAAACTCGCTTTTGTTCCTAAACAAGTGAGGAAGGAGGTTGGAATAAGGTTTAGTGATCCTAGCTAATCACCAACACAAAGACAAACAAGAATCAAGGGTGTTACTCACCTAGATTCCCAAATGCCGTGAGAAAAGGAGGGGCTTGAGAGCTTCAAGGCTTCTTCAATTTACCAATATCTCTTTTCTGCCTTTTATTCAACGTGGAAGAGGGTTTCATACACCCTCAAAATTACACAAAAGAAATAAAAAAAATAAACCTAAATTAGGGACCAATGAGTGGCTAGAGTAGGAGTTAGGTGAGAATTGGGTCCCACCAAGCCTCCTAATCCAACCACATGGAACTATCAACTAAAGCCACGTCCCAAGCATATCTAAAAAGGAGGGAAAATGGAAACTTAGGGTTGGACCTAAGTTCCCTCAAAAAGGGCTTGGGTTGGTCTAAACCAAACCAAAATCCCCAACAAAATTTGTTCAAACCGAACCAATTTGATTACAACAAAAACATACTTCCCTACTTAAAAGATTTACAACCCCAAATACATTTACAAATATTCAGCACTCCTTATGGACTCTTCTTGCAGGAACTACTCTCCCATAATGGTGACGGGGCATTCGGCCATCTTAATGCATGGAGCCGGATGTGGTCACGGTTTGGGTGGGAGGCTTCAGCAAGGAGAATCTCGTAACTCGGCCAACTTCTCCTCTTCTTTATACTCCCATTGTGAGCAATGCTTGGGGAGTTCTTGATCATGATGTGAGGGAGCTCCTAAGAGATCCAAGGAAGAAAAAGTGAAACCTGCAAAATCAACAAACATGTTAGCTAGTTGTCTTGCTCGGCTCCTGGTTGTCGCCCCCATCGACTCTAGGTGCTAGCTTGGAACCTCTTTGCTTCGGGAACCTCTCCTTCCTAAGATGTAGCCATACCAAGTCTCCCTCCAATAAATTGGTTGCTTTCCTTCCACAGTTAGCATACTTGGCATAAGATTCATTCGCCTTTTGGATTTCATTGCTTACCTTCGCGTGCATAGCCTTCACTAGTTTGGCCTTCTTGGCTCCGTTTTGATTGAGACCTTCCTCTGAGGGAATAGGCACCAAGTCAAGAGAGGTCAACGGGTTGAAGCCGTATACTACCTTGAAAGGAGTCATTTGAGTGGCACTATGCACACTCCTATTATAAGCAAACGCTATATAGGGGAATTGAATGTCCCAATCCGTAAGCTTCTTGCTAACTATGCTCCTCAATAAGCCTCCCAAAGTTTTATTAACCACCTCTATTTTCCCATCGGTTTGGGGGTGAAAAGAGGTGCTAAAAAGGAGCTTGGCTCCTACCCTCTTCCATAGGGTCTTCCAAAAAGCACTCAAAAATTTTGTGTCCCGATCCGAGACTATGGACCTCGGAACACCATGTAAACGCACTACCTCCTTGAAGAATAACTCGGCCACATGACTAGCGTCATCGGTCTTGGAACAAGCTAGGAAATGAGCCATTTTGGAGAACCGGTCAACCACCACCATAATCGAGTCTTTGGCCCTACAAGTCCGAGGAAGACCGAGGACCAAGTCCATACTTAATTCTACCCAAGGGTGACTAGGAAAGGGTAAGGGCATATATAGTCCTTGGGGTAGCACCCTATTCTTTGCCTTTTTTTAAATGCTGCACTTTTAATTACCTTGTGCACATCCCGAAAGAGGTGTGGCCAAAAGAAGTTTTCTTTTAAGGACTCTTGGATAAAGACAAGCCGCCCATGTGTGCCTCCTTGATTAGGGATTCTTGGATTCCCCCACAAGGAATGCAAAGCTTTCCTCCTTTGAACAAATAGCCATCCATGAGGTGATAGCCACAATCCGCCTTCTTCAAGCTCAAATCATACTAATGGTCGAAATCTTTGTCTCCCTTATAAGCTTCCTTGATCCAATCAAAACCAAAGAAGTTAGTAGTAAGCTCGGTTAGGAGAACAAACCTCCTTGAAGGAGCATCGGCAACCACATTGCTTTCTCCCTTCTTATACTTGATGATATACGGGTACCTTTCAAGGAACAACACCCATTAAGCATGTCTTCTATTTAATTTTTCTTGGCTCTTCATATGCTTGAGAGCTTGATGGTTGGTATGAATGATAAACTCCTTGGATAATAGATAGTGCTGCCAAACTTCCAAGGCTCGAATAACTGAATAGAATTCCTTGTCATACGTTGAATAATTTAAGGCAGCACCCTTGAGCTTCTAACTAAAATAGGTTAGAGGCTTCCCTTCTTGCATAAGGACCTCGCCAATTCCCATTTCGGAGGCATCACACTCTACTTCAAAAACCTTGAGGAAATCGGGAAGCATGAGCATCGTTGCTTCGCAAAGCTTGAGCTTGATTAACTCAAAGCTTCCTTGACAACTCGAGGTCCAAGATGAGTATGAAAATCTGCACTATATACCAAGATATCATTAAAATAAACCACTATAACATTGCCCAAAAAATCTATAAGCACTAAATGCATAAGTCTCATAAACGTGCTAGGAGCATTAGATAGCCCAAAAGGCATTACTAACCATTAAAAGAGACCATACTTGGTCTCGAAAGTTGTCTTCCATTCATCCCCCTCCTTCATCCAGATTTGATGATAACCACTCTTTAAGTCAACCTTGAAGAAATAAGTTGCCTCACTAACCTCGTCCACTATGTCTTCAAGCCTTGAAATCGGAAACTGGTACTTGATTGTGGTTTGATTGATGGCTCAGCTATCCACACACATCCAGAAGCTTCCATCTTTCTTTGGGACCAATAGGGCTGGCATAGCACAAGGACTCAAGGATTCCTGAATGTAGCCCTTCTCTAGGAGCTCTTGCACTTACCTTTGAAGCTCCTTGGCCAACTCGGGATTCAACCTATAAGATGGCTGATTAGGAAGCACCACTCCCTTTTGTAGATCGATTTGGTGCTGGATGCCTCTAAGGGGTGGCAACCATTGTGGAAACTCTTCGGGAAAAACATCTTGGAACTCCTCTAGAAGTGTTAGGACCTCCTTAGGGACCGACTCAATTTCCTTCATCCTCTCTCAGGACATTAGCATCACAATTGGCCCTTCTTCCAAAATAGACTTCAACAATTCTTTCTTAGGTATGAAAAAGTTGGATTTAGTCATACCTTCCTTCCTTGCGGTCTCATCTTTAGCAACTTGTTCCAGCCCAAGGGGAGCTAGCTTGATTTCTCTCCCTTCAAACTTGAAGGAGTATTGATTGTTGTACCCATCATGAAGGACCCGGCATCATATTGCCATGGCCTTCCCAAAACAATCATGCTTGCACTCATCGTCACAACATCACAAAGTACTTTATCTTTGTATCCACCAATTGAAAACTCCAAGTTAACTTGTTTGGTTACTTTGATGTCTTCTTTGTCATTCAACCATCTCAACTTGTAAGGGTTCGGGTGCAACATAGTCTCAAGCCCCAATTTTTCCACAAGATCCCGAGATGCTACATTTGTGCAACTCCCACCATCTATGATAAGAGAGCATACCTTTCTGAGAATAATTCATCTACTATGGAATATTTTCTCCCTTTGGAAATATTCACTTCGGACTTCGGAGGATAAAAATCTTTGGATCACTATCAAAAGGGGTCCCTCTTGAGCATGGAATATCTCCACCTCGGGTTCTTGCTCCTCTCGAGCTTCTTCCAGTACTTCATCCTTGCTCACCACTTCATTGGTGTCCTCCCCAAGAATCATGACTCTCTTGTTTGGACATTAAGAGGCAATATGGCCTAAGCACACAAAGTTTGCACCCAAGATTTAGAGGGGTTGTTTGGAGATGAGAGAAGAACTTAACATACAATAATGAGGGTAAAATCTTTGAGGGATCAAATGTTACGCAGAGGTGAGTATTGGGTGTCAAAAAGGGTGGTTATCAGAAAAGAAATGGGGTTGATCGGAAAATGAGAGGTAACCGGAGAAGCAGATAAGCTAATGGGGATTACACGCTTACCCTAAGACCACGAGAGAGTGGCTGAAGACGTGTGGCATGGCCTAGCTTACCCTAGCTCGGAACGAAAGCCAAAACCTCGAAGGAATGATCTTGGGATATTACTCACCAGAGAGCCGAGTCTTGGAGGTCAGAAACCGGCCAAGGAAGGATATGCAAAGCACTCTTTTAGATTCAAAATAAACTGAGTACAAATGTTTGGTGATGAGGGAGTTTTAATCTCCTTCACATGAGGGAGATGGTACCTTGATCGGATAGCTTCCAAGGCTTTACCCGATTTAGTGTGGCACAAAAAGAAAGGTGGAAACGACCACCCAACATATACCTGATTTGGGGGTGACCAAGGAGGAGTGGTCCCCAAATTTGGTTCCCCATTCCATCGGCTGCCATCCAAACATTCCCAAGAGTACAAACCCATGGAAAAGATAATAGCCACTCCAAACCCATGGAAACCCATACGCCACAAAACCCTAATTGGGATTGGTCAGAAAATTAGAGGTAACCGGTGATAGAGATGAGCTAATGGGGATTACACGCTTACCCTAAGACCACGAGAGAGTAGCTGAAGACATGTAGCATGGCCTAACTTCTTACCCTAGCTTGGCCAGATATTATTCACTGGAGAGCCGACATGTACAAAGTTATATGTACAACATGTTACGTTTCTTAAACTAGTTACAAGTTATATGTACAAAGTTAAAAACTTCTTCTCCTAACCATTATTTACGATTCTTCAAAATCCTTGCCAACAGATCAAAATCCGCTCAAACAACATCGACCACATCCATGAACAAAGCGATTCATCTCTACACCTCTTAGTGTACGTCTTCCTCACCTACATCATAAAACTTATCTATGAGCATAAGGCTCAGCAAGTAGTATAAATATGCATGAACATGTACATGATATGCATAAGTAAAACTTTTCTTTTCATTTTATTCTGGGTCTTTCATTCCTTTAATTTCTATCATTCCTTATCATTGGGGCTTCTTGGAAAGGAACGAGAGACCACAAACTTGAGTCCACCTAAGGGGACA
>QAOC01006076.1:11296-32048 GCA_003255005.1 Begonia fuchsioides
ATAGATCTTAGGGCCTAGGGATTAGGGCTTGAAAATAAGGCTTATGGCTTAGGTTTTAGTATTAGGTATTTACCTTAGTGTTTAGAGCTTACCGCTTAGGGCTTACGTCTTACGGATTAGGGTCCCAGATTAGGCCTTAGGGTTTTTCGATTGAGGCTTTGTACTTATGGAAAAGGGCTTAAGGATTAGGGATTACAAATAATGATTATGGTTAGGGATAGGGTTTGGGGCTTTAAGCTTTGATCTTTGATCTTTTGGCTTAAGACTTTAATCTTCAGGTTTTAGGATATGGGCTTAGACCATAGGAATTTGGGCTTAGGGATTTTTACAATGAGCATTGGATTTAGGGCTTAGCTTTTAACGCTTTGGGTTTAATTCTTATGGTCTATGGCTTAGGGCATTTAGAATTAGGTCTTAGTGCTTTATTCATAGGGCTAAGGGCTAAGGGCTAAGAAGTTAGGGCTTGGAGCTTTGGCCTTTTGCCATTTAGGTTAGGTATTAGAGTAAATGGCTATGGATTGGGGATTTGGGCTTAGCGCTTAGGGGTGAGCATTAGAGTTCAGGGCTTTGGGTTTAGGTCTCAGGGCTTAATGCTTAAGGCTTGTTACTTAGAGCCTAGGTCATTGGGTTTTTGTTTGTAAGCTTAAGGCATACAACATAGAGCTTGTGGCTTACAACATCGAGTTTAGGGGTTAGGGCTTTTGGTTTGGGTTTGGGCTTAGAGCTTAGGGCTTAGGGCTTAGGGCTTAGGGCTTAGGGATTAGGGCTTTAGGTTTAGTTTTTAGATCTTAAGGCTTAGGGCATAGGGCTTTGGGTTTAGGGCTTAGCGCTTAGGCATAAGTGCTTGGGGTTAGGGCTTTTAAGTTAGAGCTTAAGGCTTAGAACTTAGGACTATGGCTAAGTGCTTAGTGCATAGGTGCTACAAATTAGGGCTTATAGCTTAGGACTTTGAGCTTATAGATTGTCATTGGGCTTAGGGCTTAGTGTTTTGGGCTTTTGGCTTTAGGCTTTGGGTTTTGGGCTTAGGTTATACATCTTAAGGCTCAAGGCTTATGTCTTAAGGAATAAGGCTTAGGGCTTCAAACTTTTGGAATTTGAACTTTGGCCTTAGATTTTAGGGCTTATCCCTTAGTGCTTAAGGGCGTTAGGTGTAGTGCTTACAACTTTGGGCTTTGAGTTTAAGCTTAGGGCTTTGTGCTTAGGGCTGAGAAGTTGGGACTTAGTGCCTTGGCCTTTTGCCTTTCATTTTAGGTATTAGAGCACATGGCTGTTGGATTAGGGCTTTGGGGTTAGCGTTAGAGTTTAGGGCTTTGAGCTTAGGGCTTAGGGTTTAGTGCTCAACACTTAGTAATGAGAGCTAAGGTCATTGGGTTTTGTTTTGTAGGCTTAAGGCATACAACATAGAGCTTATGGCTTAAAACATAGAGCTTAGGGCTTAGCGCTCAGGGCTTTGGGTTTGGGTTTGGGTTTGGGCTTAGAGCTTAGGGCTTAGTGCTTAGGGCTTAGGGCTTATGGTTTAGGGCTTAGGGTTTAGGGCTAGGGACTTATGGCTTATGGCTTAGGACTTATGGCTTATGGCTTATGACTTATGGCTTATGGCTTAGGGCTTAGGGTATAGGGCTTAGGGTTTAGGGCTAGGGACTTATGGCTTAGGGCTTAGGGCTTAAGGATTAGGGCTTTTGTTTAGTGTTTAGATCTTAAGGCTTACGATTTTAGATTTAGGGCTTAGAACTTAAGCAGAAGTCTTTGGGTTTAGAGCATTTGAGTTAGAGCTTAAGGATTATAAGTTAGGACTATGGTAAGTGCTTAGTACATGGGTCATACGAATTAGGGCTTATAGCTTAGGACTTCAGGCTTATGGATTATCTTTGGGCTTAAGGCATAGGGCTTAGGGTTTTGGGCTTTTGGCATTGAGCTTTGAGCTTTGGGCTTAGGTCATACATCTTAAGGCTCAAGGCTTATGTCTAAGGGAATAACGCTTAGGGCTTCAAACTTTTGGGATTTTAACTTTGGCCTTAGATTTTTGGGCTTATTGCTTAGGGCTTAAGGACATTAGGTGTAGTGCTTAAGGCTTTGGGCTTTGAGTTTGGGCTTGGGCATAAGACTTTAAGCTTTGGGCTTTGGGCTTAAGAATTAGTGCATAGGGCTTAGGACTCTTGGCTTAGGGCATACCACATAGGGATTAGAGATTAGAGCTTTGGGGTTTGGGTTGGGTCTTAGGGCTTAGGGCTTTGGATATGTCTTTGAGCTTTGGGCTTTGGGCTTACGGCATATTGCTTTCTCTTAGGGCGTATTGCTTTCTCTTAGGGCGTATTGCTTAGGGCATAGGGCATAGGGCATAAGGCATAGGGCTTAGGTCTTAGGGCTTAGAGCATAGGGAATAGGGCTAGGTATTTAAGGCTTTGGTCTTATCTTTCAGGGCTTAGAGCTTATGGATTTGGGCTTTGAGTTAGGGCCTAGGGCTTAGGGCTTTGGATTAGGTAAGGGATATTACTTAGGGCATAGGGAATATCACTTTTGAGTAAGGGCATATGAGTTTAGGCTTAGGGCATAGATCAAACTGCTTAAAGCTTAGTTCTCAACAAATAAGGTTTATAGGTGTGGGTTTTAGGCTTAGGGCATAGATCTCAGTGCTTAAGGCTTAGGCCTTTGGGAATAATGCTTATGGCTTTTTGTTTTAAGTGTTGAGATAAGGGCTTAGGGTTAAAGGCTGAAGGGTAAGGGCTTAAAGCATATGACATAGGGCATAGGGCTTACAGCATAGGAAATAAGGCTTAGAGCTTATGGCATTAGCCTTAGCGCTTACGACTTAAAACTTAGGGCTTAGGGCTTTGGGTTAGATATTTGGGCTTATGGCTTTGGGCTTAGGGTTTAGGCATATGTGTTTGGGCCTAGAGCTTAGGCATAGGTTTTTGGGATTAGGGCTTATGGCTTCTAGCTTAAGGCTTATAACATAGAGCTATGACTTAGGGCTTTGGGCTTTGGGCATTGTCTTTGGGATTAATGCTTTGGATTTTGGGCAGACATCTTAAGTCTAAAGGCATATGTCTAATGGTATAAGCCTTAGAGCTTAGAACTTTAGGATTATAACTTTAGCTTTAGATTTTAGGGCTTAAGGCTTTCGGCTTAGGATTTGGGCTTTTAAATTAGAGCCTAAGGTTTAGGGCATAAGATTAGGATTAAAATCATATGACTTCGGCATAGGGCCTAGGACTTAGGGCTTATATCTTAGTTCGTTGAGCTTTTGTCTTTGGAGTTAAGTATTAGAGCTTACGAATTTTGTATTAGGGCTCAAGTCTTTGGCATAAAGTATTAGGGCTATGGGCTTACGACTTGGGGCATAGGGCATTAACAGTTGGGCACTAGGCTTAAAGCATAAGGCTTAGGGCTTAGGACTTATAATTTTTTGCATTTGGTTTTGGGCTTTGGGCTTAGGGCTTATGGATAAGGGCTAAGGCTTTAGGACTTAGGGTTTTGGGTTTTGGCCTTTAGGTTTTGAGCTTAGGGCTTAGGGCTAAGGGCTTAGCACATAGGGCATTGAGCTTAAGGGTTAGTGCTTAGGGCTTAGGGCTTATGACTTAAGGCTTAGGGTCTACGGCATAATGCTTACGCCTTATAGGTTACATCGTCAGGCTTACGACTTATGTCCTAGGGTGAAGGCTTAGGTTTTTGGGCTTTGAGCTTTGGGCTTTAGGCTTTGCGCTTTGGGCTTTTGGTTTTGGGATTAGAGCTTAGGGCTTAGGGCATAGGGATTTACTTAAAGGTTAAGGCCTAGGGCTTATGAGTTATGGGTTCAGGGCTTAGGGCTAAGGGTCTACGGTTTTCGGCTTTCGGCTTTGGGCTTAGGACTTAGGGCTTTGGGCCTGGGCCTAGAGCTTAGAGCTTAGAGGTCAGGGCTTATGGCTTAGTCTTAGGGCTAAAGGGCTTTTGGCTTTGGGCTTAGAGCTTAAGGCTTCAGGTCTAGGGCTTAAGGCTTAGGACTTAGAGAATGGGGTTTGGGCTTGCGGCTTATGGCTTACGGCTTACAACTTAGTGATTTTAACTTTTGGGTTAGGGCTTTTGCCTCTGGTCTTTGGGCTTAGGGATTTGTGCACAGAGATTTTTTCTTAAAGCTTAGCTCTTTAGGCTTAATGCTTATGGCTTAGGATTAGGGTTAAAGGCTTCAAACTTATGGCATACAAATTAGTGCTTAAGGTTCTGTGTTTATGGCTTAGATGTTTGAGTTGTTGGCACTGTACTTTGGGGTTATGGCTTATGTCAAACAAGCTAGGTTTTATGGCTTAGTGCTAAGGCTAAAGGCTTTAGAGGTTGGGGCTTACAAATTAAGGTTTAAGGTTTAAGGCTTAAGGTTTTTGGCTTATGACTGGCTTAGAGCTTTTGCCTTTGGGCTTAGGGCATAGAACTTATTGTTTAAGGTCCAGGGACTGATAAATAAGGTTTAGGGCTTAGGGTATTGGCATTAAGGCTTTGGCCATAGTGCTTAAGGATAAGCACTTGGGAATTGGGGCTTAGAAATTAGTGTTTAAGTTTAGGGTTTTAGAGCTTTGGGCTTTGAGCTTTGTGCTTAATGCATAGAACTTAAGGCATTGGACTTTGGTCTCATGACTTAGAGCTTAGGACTTATTGCTTAAGGATTAGGGCTTAAGGCTAAGGGATTATGGGTTAAGGGTTAGAAGTTAGGGCTTTAGGCTTGAGGCTTAGGGCTTTTGGTTTAGCGCTTAGGGCTTAAGGCTTTGTGCTTTGTGCATAGGAATTAGTGCTTTGGTATAGGTCTTTGGGATTAGAGCTTAGGGCGTAGAGCTTAATGCTCATATCTAAAGGCTAGAGTAAAGGGTATAGGGCATACAGATTAGGGATCATGGCTTAAGGCTTAGGGCTTAAGGCAATGGGTTTATGGGTTATGGTTTTGGGCTTTGGGCGATGTACTTTAGCCTTAGGGCTTAGGGCTTTGGACTTAGTGCTTAGGGCTTTAGGCTTATGGCAAAGATCTTACGACTTAAGGCTTAGGTTTCAAGGAATAAGGTAGATTGCTGTGGGCTCTAGCCAAGGGCCTAGATCTTAGGGCTTAAGGCTTCGGTCTCAGGGAATAAGGCTTAGGTTTAAGAATTTTAGGATTAAGGCTTTGGCCTTAAATTTTAAAGCTTAGCACTTAGAGGTAAAGGATTAGGGCTTTAGGTCTAAGGCTTAATGCTCTTGGCATTTCGTTTGGGCTTTGGAGTTTGGGCATATGGCTTTGGGCTTTCATCTCAAGGCATAGGGCTTTAGGCTTAGGGTTTAGGGCATAGGACCTTCAGCTTAGGGCTTAGGGCTTAGGGCTTAGGGATATGGGCCTATTTCTTTGGCTTAGTGGTTAGAAGTTAGGGCTTCTGGCTTACAACATATGGATCTGGGCTTTGGGCTTACAGCTCACGGCTTGTAGCTTAAGACTAAAGGCTTAGGGATTTGGGATCTGGGCTTCTAGATTTTAAATCAGGGCTTAGAGCTTATGGCTTTTGGCTTTAAGTTTTAAGCTTAGGCCTTATGGCTTAAGGCTTAGGGGTAGAGGCTAAAAGCATATGACATAGGGCATGTGACTTAGGGCTTAGTAAATAAGGCTTAGAGCTAAGGGCTTTAAGCCTCTGAGCTTAGGGCTTAGGGCTTTGGGTTAGAGCTTTGGGCTTTTTGCTTAGGGATTAGGGCTTAGGGCTTTCGGCTTTGGGCTTAAGGCATAGTTCTTTTATCATTGGTCCTTGAGGTTAGGTATTAGCACCTACGGCTTTGGGATTAGGTGTAACGACCCGATTCCCAGGACGCCGCTCACTTGCTGTTCTTACTTGACTTACTTGACTTTACTTTACTTTATCGACGACCCGAGAACCGGTCCGTTACTACATACGTAACTTACATACTTACTTTACTACTTGGAGAAACTCGTTTCTTTAAATTTCTGAAACTAATTTAGCTTATAAAATAGTTTACAAGGGAAATGTCAAATTAAAACATACATACTTTCTTTGTAAACAAACATCTGAATTTCCACCTTTTATCAAAAATACATAAGCATAAACTTACAGCGGAAGACTATAGTTCAAACTTAAATACATTCATTTCAAAAGCTTTGAAATCCATCACACGAAAATAAGGGTATACATTTTAATCACATCTTCAAAACATTCAAAAGATTTTTATAAAACATCTGTGCATGTCGTGCATCACTCCCCGTCGGTCATTGCTCAATAAACGGTATCATTTGGACACCCCTCTGTTCTAACTGCTTGCTCAGTCAATTGCTCACTTTCCTCCATTACATTCCCTACATTGCAAAGCCTAAACTATGAGCCTAAAGCTCAGTAAATAGCATAACTATAAAATGCAATGCATGAGTATGCCATGTTGTTAAAACAATGCACATTTCATTCACGTTTCTTAGGTTTCATATCTTCTTTATCTTTGGAAATATTACAGGATCTCAAGAACACTCCCTCCACCTACTTCAACTTCTACTGATCTGGGGCCTGGGCCCACTTACTTACTACTTGGAGTGCTCAGGCCTGTAATAACCATTTACTTTACTTTACTGTTCTGATATTCAAGTTCTTAATTCATCGGAGACGAAACATAATTAGCGTCCCATACCACCAATTATATCTCGCTACCTCCAACTACGTTGTAAAACATGCATGAAATAGTTCGTTGACGTTTTGTAAAACTATGATGCATGACCATATGAACATGAAAACTTCACTTCACATTACATGAAAATAAACATTCATCACCAAACATATCATGCAACAAACATGCAGCACACATCAAACAATCATCCTAATCTTTGCAATGTAGTCCCACTTAAGGGCCAAATAATCTTAAATGCTAACTTACCTTAGCTGCTTTCTTGAATCAATCCTCTTGAGTCCCTTCTTAATCCGATAAATGACCTAAACATGTAGATCATTCAAAGATCAGGAATCCGGTAAAGTTACCTGTTTTACAGCATAAATAACTCGCTATCCACTTATCCATTTGAGTCCATTCTAGTGGCATTGGATCACTCAAGGTGTATATTACATTTCATTAGAAGACCATAATTTCAATGGAGCTTCATAACTTCATGCATTACGCATAATTCCGAAACCGGTTCTAACACTCCTGATTTTCGACTCTTGTTTTCTATCCCGACTTCAAACAACCATAACTTTCTCTCTATTGATCCATTCGTAATGATCAAGGTGTCAAATTAATCCTTAAAGGGTCTACTTCAACTTCTTAGAAGACACCAAGTTCAGAAAACTAACGTATCATAAGGTGCCAATGAGTGTTCGGTCGACATAACCCAAGAATGGGTCGACCGAAGTGACAAAACAGAGAGCATGCTTTCTGGAAATCGAACTTCGGTCGACATAACCCACGTTATGTCGACATAAGTTTTCCCAGTTTTTCCTACTAACTTGTAAAACCCATAACTTCATCTACAAAGCTCCAAATCAAGTGATTCCAACGGCTATAGATCACTCTATGAGTCTACTTTAACTCTTATTAAGGGTTTAAACTCCAATTCGGGCAACATTGTGACCGAATATTAAAAACCCTAACTCTGTTCATACTTAACCGATTTCACACATTCAACATGAAATCTTCCATTTTCACCCATCAATTCAACCAAAACCATCATATTATCCTTACTGAACTTAAATAACTTCAAAGGATGGAAAAGTACCTTGAACTTAAGCTTCCACGAATTTGCTTGGGTCTCCTTCTTCAATACCTTGATAATAACCCACTCACTCACTTTTTTCTTCACAGCCCTCTTTTCTTTGGTGGATCTCACTGTCTTTTTGGGCTAGAGTAGGAGATCGGGAGAGGGAGAATGGAAGAAATGATCGTGGGTGGGAGAAAATCGTGGCTTGGGGGTGAATAATGACAGCCCTCACCCCTTTTATGTCTTTTATCAAACAAAATCAATAATCCTTTCAAGTCCATCAATAAAAATCGTCCACGTGTTGGCTGACTTTTCAACCTGACCTGCACAGATCGGTCGACCGATCGACCTTTGTGTCGACCGAAGTGTCTTCCCGAGGGTAGTTTATGTCGACCGCTCTTCTTTTTATGTCGACCGAACTTGTTTCCCGAGAGTGACTTATGTCGACCGCTCGTGCGTTGTGTCGACCGAACTTGTTTCCCGAGAGTGACTTATGTCGACCACTCGTCCGTGCACTGACTTGCGACGCCCATAACTTTTTCTACGTAACTCTGAATTGGGTGATTCTAATGGTAAAAAATCACTCCAAGAGTCTACTTTAACTCTTACGAAGGTTATAAACGCTAATTCGTGATAAGATTTGACCTAATCTCCAAAAACTCTAAGCCTATTCGTAAATAACAGATTTCAAAACACTTTCATTTAAAATCATAATGACAATAACGAGGGTTGTTACATTAGGTCTTAAGGCTTTGGCAAATAACTTAGGGCTTAGGTCTTAGGGCTTTGCCTATTGTCTTAAAGTTTAATGCTTTGGGCTTACGGCTTATAGATTGGTGCTTAGGACTTAGGGCTTATGGCTTTGAGCCTTGCTCTTTGGTCTTTAGGCTTATTGCTTTAGGGTTAGGGCTTAGGGCTTTTGGCTTTGGCTAAAGGTTTAGGACTTAGAGCTTTCGGCTTAGGGTCAACGACTATAGGGCTTACAAGTTAGGGCTTTGTGCTTAGAGCTTAAGACTTTGTGATTAGGGCTTAGGGTTTATAGCTTAGGGCTTGGGATGTATGGATTAGGTCTTAGGGCCGAGGGCTTAGGGATGAGCACTGAGGGTGTAATAACCCTCATTTGTTTTTAGAATTTGTGACTTTAAGATGGAAGTGTTTAAGATTTTTTTTTATATGAATGCTGGTTAAATATTAAATTATTAAGGTATTGTAGATATTAATAAATTAGTAGGTTGAATGAGATGAAGAAAATAATGTTTAATGGGTATATGGGATGATGCTATTCGGAAAGGTTAGAAAATTTTATAGGTTCGCTCGACACCATGGTTAAGCGGTCAACACCTTAGCAACTGGTCGACATCTTAGTAACCGGTCGATACATAATAGCTCTCGAGAATTGATTCGGTTGACACCATGGTTAAGCGGTCGACACCTTAGCAACCGGTCGACACAGAATAGCTCTCGGGAATTTCTTCGGTCGACACCATGGTCAAGCGGTCAACACCTTCATCGACCTAAGTTGAAAAGTCAGCCAAAACTCGGAGAATTCTGATTGGTGGATGTAAAAGAAAGATTATTTTTTTTTAATAAAGAACATAAAAGGCATGGGCAGTCATTTTTTCTTCCAGCCACAAATGTTCTTCTCTATTTTCTCCAAGTTTTCGTGGAGGATGAAGTTCAAGGTATTTTTCTATCCTTTAAAGTTCTTTTAGGTTCAATAATGGTAAAATGATGGTATTGGTTGAATTGGTGGATAAATATGAATGATTTCCTGTCAATAGTTGTGAAATCAGTTGATTATGTACAAGGTTATGATTTTGGAGATTCGGTCGAATCTCGGTACGAATTTGAGTTTATGTTCTTTATAAGAGTTAGAGTAGACTCTTAGAGTGATCTATAGTCGTTTGAATCACTCAATTCGGAGCTATGTATACAAAGTTATGGATCTTGTACGTTAGTAGACGGAAACTGGAAGAGAGCTACGGTCGACACCTTATAGGTTAGGTTGACTAGTTCTCGATTTAAAAAATTCATGCTCTCTATTTTGTCAACATCGGTCGACACCTTATAAGTTAGCTCGATTGGTTCTATGCTCTCTGTTTTGTCAACATCGGTCGACACTTTATGTTACGTTAGTTTTCTGAAATTAGTGTCTTCTAAGAAGTTAAAGTCGACTCTTTAGGAACAATTTGACACCTGGAGCATCACAAATGGATCATTATCGAGGAAGTTATAGTTGTTTGAAGTTGGAATAGTAAGTGATGACTTTATGCTATAAAGCATGTCATGTTACCTGATTTTTGATCTTTGAATGATCTATATGTTTAGGTAATAAATTGGATTAAAAAGGGATTCAAGTGGATTAATTCAAGCTAGCTACTAAGGTAAGTTAGTATTAAGATTGTTTGGCCCTTAAGTGGGACTGCATTGCAAAGATTAGGATGTATGTTTGTTGTGTGTTGTATGTTTATTTTCATATTATGTTCGATGTAATGTAGTAATATTTCATAGTCACATAGTCATGCATCATAGTTTTAAAAAATGTCAACAAAATGATTTCATGCATTGTTTGACAACGTAGTTGGAGGTAAAAGAGATATAATTGGTGGTATGGGACTCTAATTATGTTTTGTCTCCGATGAATTAAGAACTTGAATATCATAACAGTAAAGCAAATGGTTATTACAGGTCTGAACACTCCAAGCAGTAATGTAAGTGGGCCTAGTAGATGTTGAAGTAGGTGGAGGGCAGTGTTCTTGAGATCCTGTAATATTTCCAAAGATAAAGAAGATATGAAACCTAAGAAACGTGAATGAAATTGTGCATTGTTTTATCAACAACATAGTCATACTCATGCATTTTTATAGCATGCTATTTACTGAGCTTTCAGCTCATAGTTGAGGCTTTGCAATGTAAGGAATGTAATGGTGGAATGGGTTCAAATGACTGATCAAGGAGTTAGAGCAGAGTGTCCAAATGATACAGTTATTGAGTGATGACCGATGAGGAGTGACGTATGGGCACACACACAGTCATAATTCAAAATGTTTTAAAGGTTTTGAAGATGTAATTAAATTGTATATATTATTTTGGAGTGATGAATTACAAAGGTCTTGAAAATCAATGTATCTTAAGTTGAATTATTTTCTTCAGCTGTATGTTTAAATTATTAAATGCTTATGTATTTTACTTAGAAAAGGTTGAGTTGAAATCGTTATTTACGAAGAAATGTATGTTTTTCAATTTGACGATTTTCCTTTTTAACTATTTTATAAACTAAAGATAGTTTAGAAATTAAAGTAACAAGTGTCCCACTAATGAGTAAGGGAAGCATACATTTCAAGAAATATTCCTTTAATTTGGACAAAATGTAACAAGTGTCCTACTTACTTCCTTTAATTTGGACAAAAAGTAACAAGTGTCCTGTTAATTTCAAAATCGTTATTACAGGCCTGACACTTGTTCCCTTACTCATTAGACGATTTTCCTTTTTTCAATGAGTAAGTAAGTAAGAAGTCAGTAACGGTCCGGTTCTCGGGTCGTCAGTGAGTAAGGGAAGCAATAAGCGACGGCCTGGGAATCGGGTCATTACAAATGGTATTAGAGCAAAACACACACAAGTAAATAAGGGAACGAAAGAGTGAGTGCACCGGGTTAAGTCGGTTCTCTAAACTGATCAATAACTATTAGTATTTGAATACTTTTGTGTTATTAAAGGATTGAAGTAGAAAGATACTTATTTTGGATACTAACGATGTGATTGGTGATTGAAGGACTATGAGGAGAGGAAGAAGAAATATTCCAAAGGAGGGAACTAATGAGACTGCTATTAACCAACTGTCAGAGTTGGTTAACCGCCAGTTTCAACAATTGGCGTGAATGATGAATAGAGAAGAGCAAGGAAATGGACGAAACCAGAATGTTAGAGAGCTGGGCTGTGAACGATTTAGGAAAATGAATCCTTCACCATTTGATGGACAGTCCCCAGATCTTGTGTTGGCTGAAGAGTGGATTCGTTCTTTGAAGAAGATATTTTAGTATGCTAAAATTGAAGAAGAAGAAAAAGTTAACTGTGCAACCTTCTTGCTGACTATGGATGCAAGGAATTGGTGGGATACTATTGAGGTGACTACCAATGTGCAAGAACTATCATGGGCTAAATTCAAGAAAATTTTCTATGACTACCAATTGCTGGGGTTGAGGGCTTAGGGTTTAGGCCCTACAAATTAGGACTAGGGGCTATGGCTTTGTACTTGTAGCTTATGGCTTTAGGTTTTGGTAATGTGATTTAGATTTATGGCTAAGGGCTTAGGGCTTTGTCCTTAGACCATAATTATAAGAGCTTTTAGGAATGAAGGGTAAGGGCTTAGTGTTTTAGATTAGGGCCTACGGCCTTTCCCTTTAGGGTTAAATATTGTAGCATATGGCTGTGGGCGTAGAGCTTAGGGATTTAAGATTATAGATTAGGTCTTAGGGCTTTTGGCTTTAGGATTAGGGCTTTGGGCTTTGGGCTTAAGGCATGTTTCTTTTAGCTTTGGTCTTTGAGGTTAGGTATTAGTGCTTAGGGCTTTGGGATTAGGTCTTAAAACCTTGGAAAAGGACTTAGGGCTTAGGTCTTTGCCCTTTCAACTTTAGGATTGGGGAATTGGTCTTAAGGATTATGGCTTTAGCCTTAGTGATTAGGGCTTTGGGTTTAGTGCGTAGGACTTGGGCTTAGGGCTTAGGGCTTTGAGCTTAACGCATATGTCTTAGGGCAATAATCTTTGAGCTTATGGCTTACAAAGGAATAGGGATGATGACTGAGGGCTTAAGGCACACATATTATAGCTTTGGGTTTAGAACTTAGGTGACATGCCACGAGTTGAACCATCCATCGCCAATCCGAGAGGGGCCATGGTATGCAACCGGAGCACATCACAGACACGGACCCGACGAGCACGGGAGATTTCGCTAACCTAGTTACCTATTTTACAGGAAACATAACTTCAGAGCATCCATCCGAGCATGATCGGGAATGACCTAAAGTCTCGATCATGTGGTGTCCAAGCATCCCCGGACAGGACACGCCCAGCGCCCAACCACCGGGCCATGACACGTCCAGCGCCCCGCCACCCGACAGCCCGGCCCATGACAAAGCCGAGGCTCTCAACCGAGACACTCCCGGCGCCCAACGGGCGCCCCACGACCACGACCCAACGACCATCCAAGCCTCGGTTGTTGGCCTAGCCAAAGTTCACTAGGGCTTCGGCCAGTGGGAATAAGTGACTGACATGAGAGAACGCACGGTCCAAACCCTTTGGATTGAGTGTTCAACCATGGGCCCTATTTTCGGTCACACTTAGTTTATTTCTTTTCAGCCAGTATTTAGCCTTAGAAAATGAATAGAAGTCAGCCCAAGAAGAGGAGAGCTCATTACATTAGCGAAGGCCCACGAAGGACTGCCTCGGCCGATCATTGACCGACCCTCGGTCAAGCCTCGGCCCACCTACGGCCCACTAGAAGCCCTTGACCAAATCCTATCGGCCACTTTACTTAAATCCTTAAGTATTTTGGTTATTTCATCAAGGAAAGGACGAGGTTCAGATTAGCATGGGTATATCTCTTAGATGGTCGAAGATCTTCAACCAGATGCACGTACAAGGCCGATCACCGAACCACCAGCGAACCACAAGGGATTTTCATCCATAAAATCCGAGAACCAGCTGTTGAATCATTAGAGGATCTTCAAGCGACAGCTTTGCGCAACAACCTCACGGATACCTTGAAGCTCGGACATGCACAACCTCCGGTTCAGCCCATTCGGATGCACCCACGTACAAGCACAAGGCATTATCAGACCATTGAATAACCAGACCGTGCGCTGCTCTATGTTAACCACCAAGGAGACTTTAGAAGCCCCGGATCAAGATTGGCTTGAGCCAATCTCTCATTTTTTCGGAGCTCCGCCCACCCGACACACTCTCTCAGTCAACCTCGGTCACCATCGGCAAGACTCCAAGCCAACCGTGCCAATCCTATTGAACCGAGCCTAAAGTCAACCAAAACCTTCTGAAGCTAATCGAAGGTGTTCAAGTCATCAAAGGGCTTAGCTTATTTTTCTTAGTTTGGTTATCTTTATGTTTTTCTATTTAAGTGTAACACTTGCACTTGAATAAGACAGAGTGAATTTTTAGAGAAAAATTGTGCATTGCACCTTCTTTCCGAAAGGTTTGAAGCTCTCTCCGACGTATACTTCTCCGGTGCATAATATCCGACCGAGAACGTCAACCCTTTGCACGTACGATCGGTGCATCACATCCGAGTGCGGGCGAGGTCTATCGAGAAGAATACCTTGATTGCTCAGGTATTCAAATTTTCCATCCATCTCTATATCTAAACTCGCAAGAGTTTAACCATTCCATTCCCCGAGCTTTCAACCCTCCCATTACACAAAAATTCACCATATTTTCCATCATCCGAGCCATTCCATTATTTACCCGAGCCATTCCACTTTTCATACGACCAATTCCCCTTATTTCCACCACAATACGCTTTCGCAACACAACCCCACAATTCGCTTGACCCCGTTTTTCCTGTTTGCCGTACGTGACGTTCATCCAATCCCGCGTACCTCATTCTTCCGACCCACGGTGCGCCGACCCGCAAGGAAGGCACATCAGGCTACCACGCGAGCTCGGCCTCGAATATTTTCTAACAAGTTTTGTCTTTTTGCAGGGGAGGCAATACAAGTACTCAATATATTGGCACATGGGAAACAGAAGTTTACACGGAGCGCACTTTTGGGACACAAACTGGAATTAGGTTAAAAATACAACAGGCAGCAACCAACAAGGACAACACTAATTCTCAAACAAACAAATGGAAGGATGGCTATGTGATTTCCAAGCTTACCTTGACCCCAAAAAAGTCTGGAGAAAGGTTGGAATAAAGGCTAAGTGGCTCTAGCAAGACACCAACGCCAAAGACAAAGAAAGATTACGGATATTACTCACAAAAATCTAATCTTGCCTTGAGAAAAGGGAAGGATTGAGAGAGCTTCAAGCTTCTGCAATTTACCAAATTCTTTTCTGCCTTCATTAGACGTGGGAGGAGGGATTCATACCCCCTAGAACTTACACAAAAGACAAGAACAATTAAAAACCTAAATTTAGGACTAATGAGTGGCTAAGTAGGAGGTAGGTGGGAAAAAGGGGCCCACCTTCAACTTGCCTCCCAACTCAAACACTCCCTAGACCTAAACCACGTCTGAAAGACTTTACAAACTTAATTTTCATGGGAAATATTATTTTCCTTAAGCTCTAACGTGATGGAGCATAAATTGGTCCAATCCGAACCAATTTCCAGCAGATTGATCCAAACTGAACCAACCTCTATACATCATTTCAAGCTACTAGGATAATTACAATTTACAAGTACTCTAAACAAGCAAAAAATCTCCAAGTGGTGAACTACCAAACCTCCATTGTTGGACTGACCTCTCCTTTGATTTATTGGGCTCCAATCTGTGCTCAAAGTGAAGAGGATTTCAGGCAAGGTTCGGTCCATCACTTGTCCATTGACAAATGGATATGATCACTTGCATCCTTCTTGGACCACACTTGAACAGCGTCCTCTCCTATGCTGGACAAAGTGAAGTCGGCTTTCCCTTCTTTTGGAGTTGGACATGGCCGAGGCTCGGATAGGTTGGCTCGGCAAGAAGGACTTTGGGCATCGGTTGTCAACTTCTCCTCTTCAAATTCCCAATGCAAACAATGTTTGGGATGCTCTTTGTCAAGGGGTGAGGGATCATCTAAGAGGTCTATTAAAGGAAATGTTACACCTGCAAAATCAGCAAACAAGTTAGCAAATTGTCTTGCAAGGCCACGGGTTATCATGCCCTCCGGGTGGTGGTGGCTCTCGGGCATGTCATCCCCTCCGGGTGGTTGAGAATTTTTCCTCAAATCCAGGGGTTGCTCCTCTTCACCCTATTCAATCTCCCCCAAATAAGGGGAAAGGTCTTGGACATTGAAAAAGGCGGATACTCCATAGTCTCCCAGAAGCATTAACTTGTATGCATTTTTATTAATCTTCTCGGTGACTTCAAATCGTCCATCGGCTCTAGGAAGGAGCTTGGATTTTTTTTTGGTTAGGAAACCTCTCCTTTCTTAGGTGCAGCCACACAAGATCTCCAACCTTGAACTCCACATCTTTACGGCCACGGTTGGCAAACTTAGCATAAGCTTCATTCTTCTTGGCTATGGCCCTTTGCACCTTTGTATGCATGGCTTGGATTTGTTTAGCCTTTTGTACTCCATCGGGATTGACTAATTCATGACTCGGCAAGGGGATCAAATCCAAGGGCTAGAAGGGTTAAAGTCCAAAACAACCTCAAAAGGAGAACTTTGAGTTGCAGTATGCACACTTCGGTTGTATGCAAACTCCACATGAGGCAATTGTGCATCCCAATCCGAGAACCTCTTTCCCACAATACTCCTTAGCAAGGCCCCCAATGTTCAATTCACAACCTCCGTTTGGCCATCTGTTTGGGGATGAAAAGATGTGCTAAACATCAACATAGTCCCGAGTTTCCTCCACAATGTCTTCCAAAAAGAGCTTAGGAATTTTGTATCCCGGTCTGAGACAATTCTAGTGGGAATACCATGTAGTCGGACAATTTCCTTGAAGAACAAATTGGCCACTTGGTTGGCATCATCGGTCTTGCGGCAAGCAACAAAATGTGCTATCTTGGAGAAACGATCAACAACTACCATAATCGCCTCTTTGCCTCTCCAAGGAAGTCCCAAAACAAAATCCACACTCACATCCACCCAAGGTTGAGAAGGCACGGGCAATGTCATGTACAATCCTTGGGGTAACACTCAGCTTTTAGCCTTCTTACACACAATGCACCTCCCAATCCACTTGTGTACATCTTTAATCATGTGGGGCCAAAATAAGTGATCCTTAACTATCTCTAAAGTTTTTTTTTCCCCGAAGTGACCGGCTAAGCCTCTATCGTGAGCTTCTTTCACTAAGGATTCCCGAAAACTACATTTAGGAATGCAAAGTCGTTCCCCTTTGAATAGATATCCATCCGCCAAATGATAGGCACTTCTTTCTTTGTTCAAACACTTTTCATACCATTGTTGGAAGTCGGGGTCTTCTTTGTAGGAAGTCTTGATCCACTCAAACCCCAAGATTCGGGAATTGAGTTCGGTGAGCAATACAATCCTTCTTGAGAGGGCATCGGCCACCATATTTACTTCTCCTTTCTTGTACTTGATAATATAAGGAAACCTCTCAAGAAATTCCACCCACTTTGCATGCCTCTTGCTTAGTTTCCCTTGGCTTCTAATATGCTTCAAAGCTTGGTGGTCGGTATGTACAATAAACTCCTTAGGGAGGAGGTAGTGCTGCCACACTTCAATTGTTCTCATCAATGCATACATTTCCTTGTCATAAGTGGAGTAATTCAAGGCTGCCCCTTTTCGCTTTTCACTAAAATAAGCCACGGGTCTTCCCTCTTGCATTAGAACAGCTCCTATGCCTAGTCCTCAGGAATCACAATCAATCTCAAACACCTTATTGAAATCCAGGAGCATGAGTATGGGACCACTGCAAAGAGCCTCCTTGATCCGATTGAAACTTTGTTGGCAAGCCAGGGTCCATTCAAACTCTTTCCCCTTTTTAGTGCAATCCGTGAGAGGGGCCACAATGGTACTAAACCCCTTTATAAACTTCCTATAAAATGAAGCCAATCCATGGAAACTTCTAATATCCGAAACACATTTTGGAATTGGCCATTCCCTTATTGCTTCTATTTTGCTTTGGTCTACCTCGATTCCTTTCTTAGAAAGTATGAATCCGAGGAAGTGCACCTTCTCTTGGACAAAGGAGCTGCCAAACAATTGTGTTCTTTTAAGTGTTTCAAATAGTGACATGCCTCGGACTACGCCTAAGGGAGCGATCACCCGATCTCGAGCTCGGGATCTTTCTAACAAGTTTGTTCTTTTTGCAGGAGAAGTTTTATTTAATTTCAAGTTATTGCCACCCTTGGAATTAGACAAGGATAAACCGGTTCACACAATAGTTTGGAAGGAAGAACCATCCACGATCGGTTTCACGCCTAATCGACGTCCGATTGCATTAGAAAATCATGGAGAATTCCTATCCAATTCCACTCAAGAAGAATAGCACTCCTAAAGTCCTTGGGAGGATTGAAGAATAAAAGTTGTTTCCTTTTAAATTTGCATTCGATTTTTCATTTTCCGAACTAGTTTTTGTTTACACCGGTTGCATGGATTTGCATGGGATTTTTAGGGTTAGCTAATTATCATTTCGGAAGGATATTTAGGACTTTTGGTTGGAGCCTAATGAGCTGAAGGAGGAGCTTTGGTGGAGCGTCCCTTGGTGGCTTCTCATTGGTCCATTTTTCAAGTTGTGGATTGTTGTTCGTGGAGATGATCTAGGCCATCCGACGATAAGCAAGTTTTAGTTTAATTTTCTATTTAATTGTACCCAAGCAAGTGTAATTGGCAGATTGATTTGAATAAAGAAGTTTTCTTTTCAATTTTGATCTCCCCCTTTGGAGTTTTTCCTCCAAAGACTCGGTCTCCGGAATCCATATCCCGGCCACCGAGAGACAACAGGAGTTGGTCATCTTTCCGAGCTAGGACGACCTATCCATACCACATTTCTCCAGCCATCTTCATGGTCTAAGGGTGAGAGTGTGGATCATCAGCTCAACCCTCCATTTTTACGTGAATTGAAACCGTTTTGACCGCAAACCCTAGTTTCCGGCCAAGCCACAACACTCCTTCATTTCGTCATCATATCTCCAAATTCCCCCGTGAGAATCCTATCAAACTTTCAGGATCTCTTACTACTTCCTTTATCCAGCACCACGCAAACTTTCATCCCAAAACTCACCCCCGTTCCCGAGATACGACCATTTCAAATCATCTTTGATTTCCTGGAATCTGCTTGGAAAACCCTGATTTCACTCATTATCCGCCTTCACCATTTTCGGCATATCTTTTATTTCGTCCGTTAGATCCTATTAATTTTTGTAGGATCCCTTCTTCACTCATTCAGCCAGATGCCCTCTAAATTTCATTTAAAATCTCACCACCGTTAGTGAGATCCAACCGTCCAAAGTTCATCCGAATCTGATTTTTCGGGTAATCCCTAAAAATCCGCCTATCCAAGATATTTCCCTCCTATTCCATTCCCATTTCGTGTCAAATAGTGATCAAAGGTGTACCAAGTGTTCCAAATAACTTCCACAATAAACCAATATATCATCAAAGTAAACTATAAAAAATTTACCCAAATATTCTTTCAGCACATGATTCATCAAACGCATAAAGGTACTAGGGGCATTGGATAGCCCAAATGGAATAACTAACCATTCATATAGGCCATACTTGGTTTTGAAGGCCGTCTTCCATTCATCTCCTTCATGCATCCGTATTTGGTGATAGCCACTTTTTAGATCGATCTTTGAGAAGAATGCATCCCCACTAAGTTCATCCAAAAAGTCCTCCAGTCGTGGTATAGGAAACCTATATTTGATAGTTATGTGGTTCATAGCAAGGCTGTCAATACACATCCGAGAGGAGCCATCCTTCTTTGGTACTAAGAGAGTAGGCACCGCACAAAGACTAAGTGACTCTTGGATGTATCCTTTCTCCAAGAGCTCATGTACTTGATCATCAAGCTCTTTTGCTTCTTCGGGGCTCATTCTATATGCTGGCTGATTAGAAAGGACCACTCCCGGTTGGAGATCAATCCGGTGTTCTATCCCTCGGATTGGAGGTAGGCCATTTTGTAGTTCCTCGGGAAAGACATCCTCATACTTCTCAAGGAGAGCTAAAACTTCCTCCGGAGCTCCTCCTATTTCTTCCATCCTTTCCCGGAACAAGATCAACACAATTGGTCCCACTTGAAGTAACTCCCGAGTGAGCTCCTTCTTGTTGATGAGCAAAACTTTCTTGGAGGAGTTCTGTCTTCTCATCCTCTCATCTCTAGTTATGTCCTCGGGTGCTAGGGGTGCAAGTTTGATGTGCCGGTTCTCCCACTTGAATGAGTATTCATTGGACAGTCCATTATGAAAGGTATGCCTATCAAATTACCATGGCCTCCCGAGAAGAATGTGGCTTGCATCCATTGGTAAGACATCACAAATAACAACGTCCTTGTAACTCCCAATTGAGAATTCAACTCTTATGTGTTTGGTCACCTTAAGGTCACCTTCATCATTCAACCACCGGAGCCGATATGGAGAGGGATGATCCTCGGTTTTAAGTTCTAGCTTCTCGACGAGTTCGGTGGATGCCACATTGGTGCAACTCCCTCCATCTATAATTAAGGAGCAAACTTTATCCTTGATCAAACATCGGCTATGAAAGATGTTCTCTCTTTGGATATAATCAGGTCGGCCATTGGTTGTGAGGGCTCTTCGGATCACCATTAGGAGGGGGCCTTCTTGTGCTCGGCACACTTCCTCTATAGGCTCGGCCAATGGTTCTTCCACTTCCTCCATAGGCTCATCTTCACTCACAACCTCCCCACTACTTTCAATGAGCACCATCACTCACTTATTAGGGCATTGGGAAGCAATATGTCCTAATCCAAGACATTTAAAGAATTTTATTTCTCTTGACCATGGCTTAGTAGCATCTTCAATTGGTTTAGGAGTGATGACTTTCCTTTATGTCCACAGTTTTGATTGGTAAGTCTTGTTCTCCTGTCTTGGAGGTGGCTTGTATGGTGTGTTGAAGGTCGGAGCTGGTCTCACTACATTCTTCTTGCCTTTCTTCTTGTGTTGCCTTTCCACCCGCAAGGCTAATTGTATAGCGGCATCCAATGAGTCCACAATTTGTAACTCTACCCCATCTCCTATATCTTTATGTAATCCCCTTAGGAACATGGCTAGAATTTGTTCTTCCGGTTCCTCAAGATCACAACGGATTCGCAAGGTCTCAAACTCCATCAAATACTCTTCCACTGAAAGGTGTTCTTGTTTCAAATTTTGGAGTCGATAGAACAATTCTTGTCTATAGTTGCTAGGGACAAATCTCCTTTTCATGTGCATTT